>JAHIAM010002832.1:0-59449 GCA_021605205.1 Aegilops longissima
ACTCGGCGTCGAGAATATCAAGTTTCTCAAGGTTCAATGGTCAAACCATTCCGAGCAGAAGCAACTTGGGAAGGAGGATCGTCTTCGACTTGAGTATCCCACCTTTTTCAGCGGATCCTAAATCTCGGGACGAGAGATTCTTTTAAGTGGGGGTGAGTTGTCACATCCTAGTTAGTCCATGCATTAGAGTGTTGCATCATGTTTATCTTTCATCAAAAATTTGAAATGGGGAAGGCCAGAACCCCAGAACCTCAGAATCCAACTAGGGTTTACTAAAAATATTTTCAATGAACCTAAAATGCCCTTCTAAAATGTTCATCACCTTTGCCTTGGTCCTAAACCACGTCGAAGTGATGCACAAATTTCTAAGTCACTCTAAGGTCCTTGGATTAAATCTTTAGCTATTTGAATTTGGGCATTTAAATTATATAAAATATTTCAAATGCTCAAATAATCCCAAACTAAAATGTTCCATGCTGGAATTATTCCAACTAAGGACCGGTGCAGTTTGGTGATTTTTAGAGTTGCCTAGGTATTTTAGAAATGCAACAAACCTCTGAAATAATTAAAAAACAGAAACAAAAGAAAGTCTTACAGGCGCCACAGCAGGCCCACCTGCCGGCCCGGCCCAGCCACCGCTCAGCTTGCTTGCGCTTGGCCGAGCCGGGCAACCTGGCTGCTTTCGGCAGTGAGCCTGACATCACGTGCCCGCGCAGCTACCCGCCGCCTCGCCGCTCCCTCGTCGAGCTATCGGCGTGGGGCGAACCCTCTCTCTCCCCGACCTCGCGAGACACTCGCTCTTCCCTCGCTCCTCTCTCACACCTCCCGGCGTCGCCGAGGCGTCACCGTCGCCGCCGCTCGCCACCGGCCGCGTCCAACGCCGTCGCGCCCTCTCACGTGTTCGGACGTTTAACGCCGTCGTCGACTCGTCGATTAGCCAAGCATGGCGCCGGAGCCCCTGCATCATCCCCGCCGCCGTCGTCTTCAACCTCGGGCCACCGGATCGCCCGTCGCCCGTTCCGGCCGCACCGGCCTTCCCGACGCGACCATCCACAGCGAGCTGCTGAACCTCCCGTGCTTCTGTTTAGCCCCTAGAATCTGTGTGCGCGCGCGTCTCTTGTGCCCGAGCAGCGCGCCCGCTGACCCGTCGCGGCGCTGCTCGGTGACCATTTGGTCGCGGGCTTGTGCCGTCACACTCCTCGCCAAGTAGAGGCTGTAGGTGCTAGTGCCACACCGCCTAAGCTCTGCAGCCACTCGCGAAGCTGGCCCGAGCGCCGGCCTCCGCCAAACTTCGTTGTCGGCGATGCTCCGGCCACTCCCGGCAAGCCATCACCCACGGCTGGATGCGAGCGAGCACGGTGCGTGGCTGCTCTCCGCGTAGCAAATGGAGCCACCAATGAATCCGCATGACTGCGCCGCGTCTGGCCTCGCCGGCTAAGCGCGATGAAGCTTTGACCGGTGACCGGCAGGGTTTTGACCTGACATAGTTGACTAGGTGGGGCCCCTCCGCTAATTAACTAGTTTAGGTTTAATTAAAATTAGTTAGCCTAATTAGCTCTTGACATGCGGGACCCATTGGTCAGAGTTGACTGGGCGCTCCGTTGACCCCTGGCGTCACTGACGCGCTTTTGCGCAATAATTAATTTTGGTTTATTTGTATTCAGGAAAATCCAGAAATTGTTGCAAACTTCAAAAAATCATAGAAAGTGTCTGTAACTCCAAATGCAAAGTTTATATATGAATTTTGATCAGAAATATTCAATCTATCCATTAGTAATGGTTTCATGCATGACAAGAACAAGTTAACCTTGCTGTTCAAGCAGAATAAGATAATGCACCTTTATGGCTATGTTAAATGAGCTAACATTTGAATCTTTGATTCAAATGAATTCATCTTTCATTCTAGCTTGCATTAGGCCAACACATTCATATTGCCATGTCATAGCATGCATCATATTGTTGCATATTGTCATGTGTTGTTTATGTTCGATTGTGTCTTTAAGTGATAGGTTACGCCTCGAGGATAACCCGAATATCCGTCTGAAGGCGGTATCCTACCACCACTACATCGAGCAAGCAACCCATTGATCATTCGATACAAACCCATGTTCTCGCTTCTGCTCTTGTTTACTGCATTAAGACAACGTGTTTCAAACTGTTGTGTGCTGCGATAGTTGAACCCACTTCCTTTGCATGACCTGTCATTGCCACGATAACTAGATGAAACCCACTAGTATGTGTAGGAGTTGATTGAGCCATGTTTGTGATTCCTACCATGCTATGCTTGCTATTCTTAGAGTTGTGTCAGGTCTGGCTCATCGGGATGATGAACTGGAGTGAAAAGGTTGTGTCGGGTTCGAGTGAAAGTGTTGAACACGATTTGGTAAAGAGTATCGATGAGAGGCCATGTAGGAGTACATGGTGGGTTGTTTCATTGAAGCCGTCCTAAGAACTGTGATCGTGTGTGTGATTTAAGACTTAGCTACTACCCGCATTGGGATCATAATTGACCCTCTCGACTTATTAACCACTCTTGTCCTCGTCCGGGAGTTGCAAGTAGTTTAAGTGTTTGTAGCATCTTTGCGGGCCGCACAGCGCCGACCTTAGGGGGTGGGCTGTGTTGTGGTAAACACGTGGCCAGTGTACCGGTCGCCCGTTTGGTGTCTCGGGAACCCTGCACACATCGTTCGGGGCCGTTAAGCGGAAACCTCGGCGGACTCCTGCGAGATGGAACCCGAATAGGCGATAAACCTGGACTAGGGACTCGTGTGTTTGAGTCGGTCGTGGCCGACACCCTCGTTGAGCTTCCGCAGAAGGTTGCCGAGTACATGTCGTGTAGCGGCGATAAGTGGTGAGCGTGTGTGGAAGTACAACCTGCAGGGTATAAAACTATTGAATAGCGGCGTCATGATAAGGACTACTTGGTCACCTATACAGTTCATAGACAAGTAAATGGATACTACTAAAAGCCTCAAGATAAGTGTGAGTACAGCGGATGGCCCTCGTAGGTTGGAGAGAGGATCCTGGTGGAGTATTGTGATGGTGATTGGCGGACTGCGTGTGCGACAAATGCTTTTCAAGTGGTGTGCATAGGATAGCTTAGCCAAGAGTCAAAGCTGGCTTGCTGCAACAACTCCACTACCTTCTTGAGAATGTGCATGTATAATAGGTTTACGTTGTAAGACTTCTTTGAGTACCCCATTACTCATGTTTGTAATTAATGTTTTAGAGCGACAACACCGCCCCTCCGATGGGTTTATGTAGACCTTGGCGTCGGCAGTGAACTAGCCACCGGTGGTGATCCAAGGCTTGTGAAGGGGCCATTTGTAGATGAAGGGCTTCATCAAGCTTTCTTTCTTTTTAGAGTACGTACTCAGGACTAGTTTGCTTCGCATGTGCTTGTATGTTTGTATGACTTGAGTGTTGGGTCATGTGACCCCTATCTGTATGGATATGTTATGTATGGCTCCTCGAAGCCTCTTAAATAAAGTACTTTGAGTTGTAGAGCTTTGTTGTGATGCCATGTTGTATGTACTCATATCGGGCATATTGTGTGTATGATTGAAATGCTTGGTATGAGTGGGATCCGACAATCTAGTTGTTTATCCTTGGCAGCCTCTCATATGGGGAAATGTAGTCTAGTGCTTCCTAGCGATAGTAGTCGCTTCTGACCGGTTCACAGAGTCACTGCTAGCCCAGCACTCTTGCTTTGGACACTTGGCCCAGCGACATGTGTTTCACTTAGTTCCTATACATCCCTTGAAATGTCGGCAGTGATATTAGGTCCTGCCTAGCTTGCTGGCCGGGATACGAGTCTGTTAGCCCGATGCTATAGCCAATTCATACGTTGATGACCGACATGCCGATGTGATTCATGTATGCCTATCCCCATGGAGTTAAGCGCGCTTTGGGTTCATGACTAGCCATGTCGGCCCGGGTTCTCTGTCATGTGGATGCTAGCGACCTTTGTCATATCGTGAGCCAAAAGCGCAAAGCGGTCCCGGGCCATGGTAAAAGCGACACCGTGGGAATACCGTGCGTGAGGCGCAAAGTGATATGAGGTGTTACCGGCTAGGTCGATGTGACTTGGAATCGGGGTCACGACACTAGCCAGCGGTGCCCGTGGTGCCATGTAGGCAGCGAACAATGGGTGGCGCGGTGGGGGTCTCCATGAAGGTTAAGCTTCATGCGCCGCGCAGGTGCCTGCCCAACTGGTTGGGTCGGCATTTGCATGATGGAAAACTTGATTGGTGCGGGTCCGATGGTGGCCCTACGGGTGTCATGGCGAGGGGCGTGCCGCAGCCTCGGCAAAGGGCCTTGCCGGGAGCACAGCAAGGTCTTCTTGGCTCCTGCTGTCATCCCGACAAGGCTCTTGCCGGGGCCTCGTGGTCCTCCTTGGCCAAGATCCTGCCAAGGGTCGTCATCTTTGATAGTATGTATCTGATCTTTGGATGTCTTCACAAAGATCTGCATGCCACCATGGGGATGTCTCCCGAATCCTTTCCCCCATGGGGAGGCGATGGACTCAAGGTGATCCGCTCCGTGGGCGTGGGGCGAGCCGCCCGGCAAGGGCCTTGCGGGTTTGCTAAATTGCCCCGGCAAGGATTTTGCAGGGAAGTCTAGTCCCCTTTGCTCTTTGTGGTCTTGGTCTTGGCGTCGTCCTGTTCCTCTTGAGCGTTGGCCTTACCTTGGCTCACCTCCCTCGCCTCGCTCAGTGTGGCGTCCAGTGCTCGGACTGCCCGTGCACCGATTATAGGGGTGCAAAAAGCATACCCCTCTTTTTCTACACGATAGGAGCCCACAGGCTGGGCCACTGCGTAAGCGCAATCGCGTCGTTGGGCTAGGCCCAAAAAGCTCTTGTGAGCAGGCAGGGTGGTTTTACCACGGTAAGTCTTTTCGTGCGTTTGCGCTTCCCGCCTCCCGCGTGGCTTGGTGTGGGGAGGTGTCGCGTGGCGTGGGTGGCATGCGTGGGGCTGATCTCGCAAGCATGCGTCCGTCGTAGTAAAGGCGGCTCGCGCCTTCCCCTAAGCAGGGGGGCGTGGGCGCGTCCTATTCTTGAGCAGGGCGGGCGTGGTCTTCAAGGTGTCCCTCCCACGATCACGGGGTGGGAGGGTCACCTCACCCGTCGCCTCGGTCCCGCATGCTTCCATGTGGCTCTCACAGCGCTTGGGGTGGCGAGCAGGGGGCGGGAAACCCGGGCCGTCGTGGGGTGGGGCAGCAGGTTAGCCCGGTTCCACATGCCTTCGTCTTGATTGGGCTGGCCGGCGGCGTGCCCCACCCGTTCTGTATAAAGGCGGGGGTGGAGCGTCGATCCCGCATTCTTCCATCTTCTCCTTTCTTGACTTCTGTCCTCCCTCCATCCGCCATGGAGAGAATCCTGAATTCTTCAGCAGTGGCGGCAAGGGTATGCAGCTCGACAACGTGCCCTTCCTTCTCCTTCACGTGGTGGCGGAGCCAGCAGCGAGGAAGGGAGAAGGCAGCAGCAAGGCCGTGGGCGAGGCAGCGCTTCGAGGGAAGAGGAGAGCAGGCGGTCGCCCGGCCCGCCTCCGCTTGATGGTTCCTCCCCTCACGGAGGCCATGTTGGGGGCGACCCTGCGAGTTCTTCATCAGAGCTCACGCCCGGCCGCCTCGCCGTCGCCCGCCTCCCGACTCCATTCGCGGCGAGATGGGCGGGATCCACCGAGTCACTGCATTGCACATGAGGGCTGTTGGATCGAGTGGTACGAGTTGGCGTCGACTTTCCAGCCCCTCGGTGATGTATCTTGGTCGAGGTGGAAGGCGTTCGCCCATATCCCAGCTTGGCGGCGGGGCTCACTCTCCATTTCAAGGCGATGGAGGCGGCCTCCTCTCCGTCAAGGTCTTGGTGCTTGGGACTCGGGCGAGTGCTGCGTGGAGAGCTCTTCTAATGAAGGCTCCTCCTCGGCGGGAGTGGCGAGAGGATGACAGCGGCAGCGGTAGCAATAGCGGCGGGATGGCCAGGTCCGACTAAGCGTCGGCGTCGCCCGTCTTGACACAGCGATCCCATCAGCGATGTCGCCCGGCTTCACGAACTTCTCGAAGTCGCCTCCTTGGCTGGCGTCGGGAGGCTGCGGAAGAGGAAGAGGCGGGCGGCAAGGCCTTGACAGCGTCTTGGCGTCCTGCCGCCTCATCTTTGAGCCCTACTTCCGGCGCCGCCATCACCATCCAGCCTTGGACGGCCACGAGATGTTCTCTTGGTGCCTCCACTGCCACCGTAGCTTCGCCTAGGCGCCCTTTTGCCCTTTCCGCCTCCTTGACCTGCCTCGAGGAGAGGGACAAGGAAGGATTCTGAGCACCTTATCTCTTTGGTTTGTAAGCCTTGAGCCTTGGCTGAATTTAAAACTTGTAATCCCATCATTCATGTTTTCATTCCCTATGGACTGTGCACAGAGTGGAATGTTTTTTAATGAAAAAGGATGCTTGCCGGGTCATTTGTTTGCGGGTAGAACCCGACAAGGAGTAATCCTTGATATCCATAAGATAAACATTTCCTTGCAAACAACAGGCCCTGCCGTCTTCCACTTTGCTCGACCTTTCTCACGCTTTTGGCGGAGGCAGGGGATGAGGTGGGTTCAAGCTCCTCGTTTCATCCATTTGCTGCGACTACGACCAAACCTGGCCCGAGAGCGGGCCCTAGGGCCTAGAGTTTGAGAACCGCGGTAACTTTGGGAGAAAGCGAGGTTTCACATACCTCTGTCCATAAGGAAATGCATGACAAGGTATGAAAGACTTATCTGACGTTGTAGCCCCCGGCAACTCTGGTTTGCCGTGGGTGAATCTCTGTACTTGCAGCCCCCGGTAACACTGGCTTGCCGGGGTCTAGATACTAGTCCGTCCCTCTTTTCTTTCTCGTCCTCAAGTGATCCGGCAAGGATATCATGAGTCCTGCGATTCAAAGAAGATAAAAGGGCGGCAAAGAGACACACTCGACCTCTAAGCTAGGGGTTAGTAAGCATCTTGAGCACTATCAACCCTAACCAAGGGCCGAGACTAGAGCCTAGCATGCATGCTATAACTTAGGGCCTTGACGCTTCACTTATTTATGCTCGGGGTCGCGCCTAGCTTTGTACAAAGGTTACATGCATCATCGGCAATGCTTGCACAAAGGTGGCTTGCGGGAGGCCAATGAGCCGCGCTTCTGAGTAAAACTTGCGAAGATGCTCAATGTTCGAGGAGTTGCTCACGGAGCGACATCTTTGGTCTCGGCGGACTGCGCGGGCACTGGTGACTTCGTATTACCGATAAGGGCCTTCCACTGGCGTCAACTTGTTGGAATTCTTGGCGATTGAGCAGCTGAAGGACAGGTCGCCTTCCTCAAAGGCTTCGGGCATGAACCTTGCGGCTATGGTAGCGGCGCAAGGCTTCTGGTAACATGCTGCTCTTACGACCTCGAAGGCGATCTTCCTCGAGAACACTGCGTCGTCTTGCCGCGATTGCTCTTACTCGGCTTCGTCATAAGAGAGCACTCGGGTGACCGTATATGAGTTGATGGGAAGAAGCGCTTCGCCCGTACACGGGGAAAAAGGTAATACGGCGGGGGCTCGATTTGGCGTCGTTACGATCGACCAAAGAACGCCGACAACTCATCAATCAGCGCCTTCGCTCTTGTGCACTTGTCAAAGGTCTTGGTCCTTAATCGCATGATGCCAGCATTTGCCCTCTCAGCTTGACCATTGCTTCGTGGGTGAACAGCAGGCAACAGACTCTGCTGCAGGGTCTTGGGTATATTGCATGAAAGTGCGACTTGTGAAGCTGTGTGCGTTATCGGTGATAACTGTTGGGTACGAGCGGCTTTACCAGTCCTGAAGAAATTGACGGTTGTTGAAATTTGTGACCTTCCTCCCTGCCTCCACCTCCGGCCACTTTGTGAACTTGTCGATGTAGCGTGCAAGTACTCAAAGCCCCGGCCCTGGGGGAAAGGGCCCGATATGTCGAGCCCCAGACCGAAGGGCGGAGAGATGAATGGTTTGGAGGGCTTGAGCTGGCTGATGAAGCTTCTTTGAATGGGCCCGCCACGCTTCACACAGGTGACTGAGTGTCGTCGCATCTGGAGGCGGTGGGCCAAAAGAAGCCTTGCGGAAATGCCTTGCGGCGGGCCCTTGACCTAATGTGGGATCCACATCGCCTCCGTGTATCTCTGCCAACAGCTCAGTCCTTCCTCCGAGGATACACTTCAATTTCACAGCGTTCGGCCTCTTTACGTCAGAGCGTCATCGACGAACTGGTACATGGTGGAAGCGACAGGCTACTTTTCGCTTCTTCCTGCTCCTCGGAAGTTCCCTGTTGGAGGAATCGGACGGTAGGCTGAGCCTTTGAACTGAGGCTCGGCAGTGAGGACTAAAGGCATCTCCTCCTTAATAAGGGGCGGCTGCCTCGGCGGCAAGAGCTTGCCCGCTCCTTGGCCGATCCGTCCGTGGCGAGCTCGTATCCCCGGCAACATCCTTGTCGGCGGCTCCGAGGGGCTTCGGCGGGAAAATACTTGCTGGGCCTGATTTCCTCCTCTTATTCTGCTACTGTTGATGGATCAGCGGATGGCTGAATTAGGCTGAAGCACAAAGGTACCTGGTTCCACGGGTAGCTTGAGGACAGCAGCTTTGACGAGTAGTTAGCGATATCGTTCTCTGCTCGGGAGCGTGTTCAGCCTGTATCCCGTCGAAAGCAGCTCTTCCGGCTTTCTCACTTCATCGACATAGGCCTTCATCAGCGGACTCTGGTAATCCTTGTTGACTTGCTTGATGACAAACTGTGAGTCTCCCACAGCCGATGAGTTTCCTGATTCCGAGGTCCGCCGCGATCCTAAGACGGGCAAGCAACCATTTGTACTCCACCGTATTGTTTGTTGACACTTCCCTGGGGAAGTGCATCTGGATCACGTACTTGAGGTTCTCTCCGGTGGGCGCGACAAGCGTCGCCAGCCCAGGTATACAACGAAAGCCCCATCAAAGTACATGATCCAATCGCAACTTGCCTCTTTGCCGGGGAGGGCACTCTCTTGGGCTTCTTCGTCAGGTGTTGCGGTCCATTCTGCAATGAACTCCGCTAGGAATCGGTTCTGAATCGTCGAAGTACTTTCAAACTTGAGGCCAAAGCTGGACAACTCCAGTGCCCATTCCACAATTCTTCCCGTTGCGTCTGGATTGTGCAATATCCGTTCTGAGAGGGGCGGTGATAACAGTGATCTCGTGCGCTGGAAGTAGTGGCGCAGCTTCCTCGAGGCCATAAGGAGGCGAAGAGCAGTTTACACTGCTGGAGATACCTTGATCTAGCCCCTGCGAGGAGGAAGCGACAAAGTGAGACGGGTGCTGCATCATTTTTCTTCTTGGCGGCACCCCAAGCTGGCGGTGTCGCCCCTGCATTGGTGGCATAGGGCTCGCCGCTGCCATCTCCTGCGTCGTCAACCTCTCTCTGCACCGTGATCGGTGGTGACCATAGTCCGTTACTTGCCAGGTATAGCAACCAGCAGTTCTTGTGGCTGGGCGCAACTAGTATCGGCGCTGAAGAAGTATTTCTTCAAACTTTGCAATGCTGCTTGACTTTTGGCGTCCACTCCATCGGGCCGCCTTTTCGGGATCTTGAAAAAGCGAAGAAGCGCTTTCAGCGAACTTGAAATGAACCTGGCCATGGCGGCGATGCAACCAACAGGCAGCGCACATCCTTGATTCGCTTGGGTGCTTCAATCTTCTCTATAGCTTTGATTTTGTCGGATTGGCTTCTATCCTGTTTGTGACACCAAGAAACTGAAGCTTGCGGACGGGGCCTAGAACACACTTCTGGGGTTCAGCTTGAGATTGATCTTAACAGGTTTGCAAATGTTTCTTGCAAATCCGGTATGAGGTTGCCCTGTCCTTGGTTTTGACCACTATGTCATCCATATAAGCTTCCATATTTCTATGGAGCTGGGGTTCAAAACTAATCTGGACCGCCCTTGCAAGCGTCGAACCAGCACTCTTCAACGAAAGGCATCCGCATGAAACAATCACATTACCACATGGGGTGATGAATGCTGTCTTCTCTTCGTCTTCTCTTGTCATGAAGATCTGGTGGTAGCAGAGTGGGCGTCGAGGAATGACAGATCACACCCCGTGGGTCGACAATCTGGTCGATCGCGGCAATGGGAAAGTCTTTAGGGCAAGCCTTATTGATGTACATGTAATCAATACAGTCTCTACTTCCATTGCCTTGCGCTGCACGACGGATTGGCCAACCACGTTGGATGGAGCACTCCTCTTACCAAACCCGCTGCTTCCAGCTTCGGATCTCTTCGTGATGAACTCTTGCGTTCCAAAGCTTGCTTCGACCTTACCTTGGCGGGCGGCGCGAGGCAGACAACAATGTGGTGCTCAATCACCTCCACAGGAACACGGGGATGTCGGAGCTTGCCATGCAAACACATCGACATTGCCGCGGGAAGGTGGCGGCGCGTCTTCCTATTGTCGTTGAGGTGGAACTTATGGTAAAAGCTCCTCCGTGTCGTCCTCGTGTGAAACCTTCTTGGTTCGGCGGTATGGCCACAGGCTTCTTGTTTCCGCCGGTGGAGCTCTGGCGTCCTCGGCAACGGCGCTACACTCGAAGAGTGCGCTTGCGGAGTGGGTGTCGAGCCTCGCCGGTCTTCTTATTCTTCGCTCCGGGGTCCCGGCGGTAGGAGCAGCGCCCTAAGCGGCAGCTCTGCTGCCGCGCTGGTATAATTGGTCAGCGCAAATCAGCGCATCCTTCTTGTCGGAGGGATGGTGATGATCGTCCGCAGGTCGGCATCTTGAGGTGTTGTAGGGCGTGGTGTGGCGCCGCCATGAACTTAGCCAGGCTGGGCGGCGAGGATCCGTTGTAGGCAAAGGATCTTGGCAACATCGAACGATCCTCTCCGTCACGAAGTTCAGTTGCTTCCAAAAGTCACGGGCAGCGTGACCTTTCCCATAGGTTGGCTTCTTCCGGGTTGACCCGTGAAGCGTGCCCGTCTCTTGAGGTCTCCGCCGGGAATCTGCGGTTTCTCGATCACGGCGGCGAGATCAGGTTCGGACCGGCCCGCCATCGACTAGCATCTTCGTCACCTTGAGGTTGCGTATTGTTGGCGAAACCAACAATAGCAAGCACCCGACAGCGATAGTGCGATCAGGGTGGTCCTCGATGTCAAAGATGATAGGTGTCTGGACCGCCGGTGACCTTTGGGCATCAAGCGGCGGCTCTGCTGTTTGTGATCTCTCGTGCCTTTGTTTAAGCCGGCGGTGAAAGTATGCAGCGGCGCCGCCGTCGGCATTTATAGCCTCTGTAGCTTTACGAAACTCTTAGTCGCGGATTAAATGCGTCCTCTTACGTGATCGTCGTCTTACGGCTTTCATCCACGGCCCAGGCGGGCCTCTCTCTTTGCTTGTCTTTGTCGCGATGGCCCTTTGGCCGTCACGCTTCTTCGGACCCCTCAGCACCGTCTGGGCCCTTCTCCTTGTCTCGCCTCTCATACTCGGCCCTCTGCTTTTCAGCGAGAGCTCGACTGTCGGCAGTCTGGAAGCATGGCCTTTGGTGCGATGGATCTTGCGATGTCGCTTGTCGGAGTTTCTGGCTTCTCGGCGGCCGCCAAACCAGCGAGCGACACATCCGGCAACCTCCTTGCGAGGTAAATCTGCCTTGGTTTTTCTTGGTGGAGCGGCGTCATCGAGATCCCTCGGCGGCAAGCCACGGCTTTTCGCTGCGCTTCTGTTGCGGCGCGGCCTTTCTTCGCCCGAGCGGCAATATCCTCATCTGAGAGTTTGTTTCCACCGGCGTCTTCGCGGTACTTCCTTCCCTCCTCAGCCCGAGCACATTTAGCCGGCAAGAACATAGAGTTCGCTACATCTCTCACCTTGTTCATTTCCAGCTCTTTGCGCATCTTGCGATTCGCGTATTACGATGGAACAGCGATGATGGCGGCGGAGGTGAACATCAGGGATATTATCTTGTGCCGGCTGAACCTCTGAATATACTTGAGAGACTCTCGCCTCCCTTACGGGGAATGACGTGCAAGTCACTTACCAGCCATGGGCTTGGTGGCCTCCGGTGGCGCCCACAAACTCATGGCACAAATCCACCGGGGAGGAAATAGAGTCTACTGCGAGCAAGTGCATCAACCCGACATGGCGTTAGGTTTAAAACCAGCGGGAAGTAATTTGCAAGCACCTTATCGTCAGCGAGCTCCGACAGCTTACATCGCGATGGTGTAGGCGAGGAACTTCAGACGGGTGGGTCTTGCCGCTGTACTTCGCCCGTCGGGTTTGAAGGTGCGGTGAGTGAGCCCTTTGGAACTGCCGCAGCTCACGGGTAAAAGCCGGGCAGCCTACCTCGTGGGTAAGCCTCGAGGGCTCCCGGTGCGGGTGGCTCACTGCAGGCCTGCTCACGTGTGCGATTGGTGGCGCTCAGCGCCGTGGCGCTCGATAGTGGTTCGGCGTCTTCATGTTCTCGTTCGAAGAACTTGGCGCTGGTCACGGCAGGCCAGCGGGTGGACGATGCTACGGAGAATCTCGTCGCCCGTAACGTCGGGGCGAAGGCGGCGTCCATGATACCGGGTGAGGAAAGCGAGTGCTGCTGTGGTTGCGGCGCGCGGCTCTCCGCCAGCGGTGCGTGGAACTCCGTTGGGCGTCGACCGGGGGCTCCACGGACCTGGTCCGTCTTTGTTGGCCACGCAACAAGGCTTCGGATAGTGGCTCTCCATTCGTCGAGTTTCCCGTAGTGGGAGGAAAATCAAAAGGCAAGCTGCTAGCAGCGTGCGGGGGCCTGCTGGCGTTGGTGGCAGCGAAACCTGCCGCGGATCGCGGCAACGCCCGACTTCGACCATGCGGAAGGAGCTCTATCACGACCCAGCGGTTGCCGCCACCTTCTCGGCGCCTCGGCGGCGGAAGTCTTGAATCCGGGAGTGGCGCTCGGGGCTCTTCCATGGCGGCGCCGGGGTCCTCGGCGTGATTACGCCCGTTCGCCAGCGTCGCTTGAGGCAAACAGCGCCGTCGGCGCCAGCGTAAGTCTTGAAGCCCTGCGTCACCAGCAGCGAGTGGCAGCGATCTTGAAGGCCTGCGCCACCGCGGAAACACAGCTCCATCTTTAGATTTGGCGGCGTGCAGCCCGTTGCGGCGCCGAACATCGCCGCCTCGAGACTTGGCTCTTTGGGGCCCGGTGTTGGTGTTCTGACGGCACCCTGGTCGCCTTACTGCGACGGTCCGCTGCTTTCGCCGCGTCGGGGCAGGATGCCCGGCTTCCGGCAGACCCAACATCTTGTCGTCTTCTTCTTGGGCACCATGATGATGAAGGGCGTCGAACTAACTGCTAGAGCGATTCTCTGCATTGTACCCCCTACAGCGCGCCAAAGATGTCGGTGCGGAGGCGACACCTATGGGATCACGAGGAATCCCTACTACGGTTGCGGGGCGGGTCGTGAGAAGAGAGGATCGAGCAGATAGCACTGCAGGTTCTTTTATCCAGGTTAGAACGCGAAGTCGTAAAACCTACTCACCTTTGGTGGTTAGCTTATTTGTGTCCTTCACTAGCTATAGGGGCGTGAAGAGATCCAAAAAGCGAATCCCCCTCTGAGCGCCTTGGGCCTCCTTTTATAGGGAAAGGGGTTGCCATGATGGCGTCTGAGAGGTGTGGACAAAACCACCATCGAGTTTATCCCTCGCATTACATGACAAAGGCGCCATAAATGAGTCTTGCTTAGGTGTCCTTGCTTTACGGGGGCGGGGAGAGCCCGGTCTCGTCGTGCCGCTTCCCTTCACGTTGACCGCGCCCTAGCGATGGTGCCCGTGGTGCCATGTAGGCAGGCGAGCGATTGAGTGGCGCCGTGGTGGGTCTCCACGAAGGTTCGCTTGCCAGCTGCAGTGCCTGCCCAACTGGTTGGGTGGGCGTTGCATGATGGAAGGCTTGAATCGTGCGGGCCGATGGTGGCCCTACGGGTGTCCTTGGCGGGGGCCTTGCCGCAGCCTCGGCAAAGGGCCTTGCGAGGGGCCCGGCAAAGGTCTTGCGGCTCCTGCTATCATCCCGGCAAGGCTCTTGCAGGGGCCTCGTCAGTCCTCCTTGGCCAAGATCACCTTGAAGGGTCGTCATCTTTGATAGTATGTATCGATCTTTGGATGTCTTCACAAAGATCGCATACCCTGCAGGCGTCTCCCGAATCCTTTCCCCCATGGGAAGCGGTGGACTCAAGGTGATCCGCTCCGTGGGCGTGGGCGAGCCACGCCTGGCAAAGGGCCTTGTCGGGTTTGCTAAAACTGCCCCCCGGCAAGGATTTTGCCGGGGGAGTCTGCTTCGTCCCCTTTGCTCTTTGTGGTCTTGGTCTTGGCGTCGTCCTGTTCCTCTTGAGCGTTGGCCTTACCTTGGCTCACCTCCCTCGCCTCGCTCAGTGTGGCGGCGTCCGTCGCTCGGACTGCCCGTGCACAGTTATAGGGGTGCAAAAAGCATACCCCTCTTTTTGTACACCGACAACGTGTGGAGTAATAGTAGTAGATGCAGGCAGGAGTCAATCTACTTGTCTCGGACGTGATGCCTATATACATGATAATACCTAGATATTCTCATAACTATGCTCAATTCTATCAATTGCTCGACGGTAATTTGTTTACCCATATAAATACTTATGCTATCTTGAGAGAAGCCACTAGTGAAACCTATGGCCCCCGGGTCTATTTTCCATCATATTAATCTTCCAACACTTAGCTATTTTTATTGCCTTTTATTTTACTTTGCATCTTTATCATAAAAAAACCAAAAATATTATCCTATCATCTCTATCAGATCTCACTCTCGTAAGTGACCGTGAAGGGATTGACAGCCCCTTTATCGCGTTGGTTGCGAGGTTCTTGTTTGTGTAGGTGCGAGGGACTCGCGCGTGGACTCCAACTGGATTGATACCTTGGTTCTTGCTCGTCTTGAGCTTGCGTTGGTTTTCCCGAAGGAGAGGATGATGCGGTGAGTAAGCGTAAAGTATTTCCCTCAGTTTTTGAGAACCAAGGTATCAATCCGATGGAAAACCGCGCAAATCCTCGTTCTACAAAACAAATAACTCAAGCAACCAGCGATTAGGGGTTGTCAATCCTTCACGGTCACATACGAAGTGAGATCGATAGAATGATAAATAATATTTTGGTATTTTATTATTTTTAGTATAAAGATGCAAAGTAAAATAAAAACAAAATATAAAACAAAGCAATAATAAAGCGTAGGAAGATTAATATGGTGAGAATAACCAGGGCCATAGATTTCACTAGTGGCTCAAACATAAGTATTTTACGATGAGTGAGCAGTGTTGAGCAATTGAGCAGTGAGCATGAATTGAGTGATCATGTATATGCATCACGTCATGCACATCACGTCCATCCTAGCACTCACTCATCATACTATCCACCATGCATCTAGAGTATTAACTTAATGAAAGCGAGTAGCCTTAAGCAAGATGACATGATGTAGAGGATAAATTCATGCAATATGATAAAAACCCCATCTTGTTATCCTCGATGGCAACAATACAATCGTGCCTTGCTGCCCCTCATCCTTTGGGGAAGGACACATGAGATTGAACCCAAAGCTAAGCACTTCTCCCATTGCAAGAACTACCAATCTAGTTGGCCAAACCAAGCGGATAATTGAAGAGACTTGCAAAGATAACCAATCATGCATATAAGAATTCAGAGAAGATTCAAATATTGCTCATAGATAATCTTGACCATAAACCCACAATTCATCGATCTCAACAAACACACATAAAAAGAAGATTACATCGAATAGATCTCCACGAGAGGGGAGAACATTGTATTGAGATCCAAAGAAGAAGAAGCCATCTAGCTACTAATTATGGACTCGAAGGTCTGAAGTAAACTACTCACACTTCATCGGAGGCTATGATGATGATGTAGAAGCCCTCCGTGGTGGATTCTCCTTCGTGAAACTCGGAACAGGCCCCAAGATGGGATCTCGTGGATCTGAGAAAGTTCGGCGGTGGAATTAGGTTTTGGCTCCGTATCGATCTGTTGTGGAGTGCGTAGGTATATATAGGAGGAAGAATGCGTCGGTGGAGCTTCCGAGAGGGCGAGGCGGCGCCCTAGGGGGTGAGGAGTCTGGATTAGGGGTATCGAGACAGCCGGACTATATACTTCGTCCGGACTATTGAGCGTGAAGATACAAGATTCAAGACTCCGTCCGTGTCCGGATGGGACTCTCGCTGCGTGGAAGACAAGCTTGGCGATCCGGATATTGTATTTCCTTCCTTGTAACCGACTCCATATAAACCCTAGCCCTCTCCGGTGTCTATATAAAGCTGGAGAGGTTGGTCCTAGAAGGCCGATCACAATTACAATCATAATCATCATAGGCTAGCTTCTAGGGTTTAGCCTCTCGATCTCGTGGTAGATCTACTCTTGTACTACTCATATCGTCAATATTAATCAAGCGGAAGTATGGTTTTACCTCCATCGAGAGGGCGAACCTGGGTAAACATTGTGTCCCTTGCTTCTGTTACCATCAGCCTAAACGCCTGCAGTCGGGACCCCCTACCGAGATCCGCCCGATTTGACACCGACATTGGTGCTTTCATTGAGAGTTCCTACGTATGCGTTGCTGCAAGGCTCGATGGCTCCTTAAATCATTGTCAACAACACGGTCCAGGGTGAAATTTTCTCCCGGACAGATCTTCGTGTTGGCGGCCGCCTGCTGGGCAATTAAGCAGCCATCTGGGCGAGATCGGCAGCTACGCCCCATCCAGATCAGTTGAAACCTGAACTACGGCGGACGTTCGTGGAGACTTGATCTTGACGGATTCGGGCCTATGCGAGATCCTTTGGGCAGATCATAAGCGAAACACGGCTTAGACCTGCTGTCGGACAACGCTCGGGATATCACCCTGTAGTAGCCGGACCTAAATCCGGAGCAGGCTGCGTTGCCCCTAAGGGCGGAGGATTGACCCGCCCATGTCGCACCTCATCAGCGGTTGAGCGAACACATGCCTCACGCCGAGGAAGCACTGTGACTCCGGACCCCGGACTCGTATCGGTTGTAGGTTCGATCCAGCGCTCCACGAGCTGCCGAGCCTGGTTGGGCTCCGGTAATGGAGTTCTTGCTGCGGATATCTTCCGGCACTTTCGCCCTTTGGCGACATGCTGAACTCATTAAAGTCTCTCTCTTTCTCGGAGGCTCTTGGCTGAACTATGTCCGGCTCGAGTGGGAAGCGAGCGATGAAAAATTCGTTGCCCACCACCACCCACTTCATTGCCACGAGTCGATGATCTAGCGGCGTGCTTGACTTTGACTCGAGGCCATCGATGGTATGACTGACGATGCATGAAGAACAGAACCACCGCTCACTTTGGCGGTGGACAGCCCCTCTTCCTATGATATATATATATATATATATATATATATATATATATATATATATATATATATATATATATATATATATATATATATATATATATATATATATATATATATATATATATATATATAGACACTCGAAGAAACCAATGGCGATAGAGCAGCGGAGGACAACCCCTCGGGGAGAAAAGCAAAGCATGGGCGTCGTCGGCGCGCTCAAGCCCGCCACAGCAATATCGGCCAGGAGGCGAAAACAATATGGATGGTGCGAAGAAGAATACAACCTGATCAGCCGCCTTTGAGCAGGTGGGCGGGGAAGATAATAAGTCAGCCCGGAAGAACATGCGACGGGACGGATATCCGGAGGAGGACAACTACATGCCCCCCCTCCGAAGGCGAGATTAGCCTCGGCGATAGCGAGTTCGGCGTGCTGAGGATCCGTAGAGCAGGGCGCTTCAAGCGTCGGCTTATAGCCCGCTGCGAGACCTGAAAAAGCGGCAACAACTCCAAGCTGATCAAGACCTGCTCACAGATAGATGGACTGAAGTCACGGCAGCCGAGGAACATGGACTCGAGCGCCATACGGCTGACCGGCCACCTCGTGGCCGGGATAAAACGGCGTATCAGCCCGAATACCAGACCGCACCCCCACACCAATACACTATGGCCGGGGCAATAGGCAGGACCTGCAAGATACACTAGAAAACAAAGCGAGGACAGCCAAGATCGATCTACGGATTAATTCTGATTACTACAGATTTTACTGTTTTGTGATTACATTTTGCGTGTGTTGTTTGCTTATTTTGATGAATCTATGGCTAGTAAAATAGTTTATAATCCATAGAAGTTGGAATACAGTAGGTTTAACACCAATATAAATAAAGAATGAGTTCATTACAGTACCCTAAAGTAGCCTTTTGTTTTCTTTCTCTATGAGCTCACGAGATTTCTATTGAGTTTTGTGTTGTGAAGTTTTCAAGTTTTGGGTGAATTCTTTTGATGGATTATGGAGCAAGGGTGACAAGAGCCTAAGCTTGGGCATGACCATGGCACCCCAAGATAATCTAAGGACACCAAAAGTCAAAGCTTGGGGATGCCCGGAAGGCATCCCTCTTTAAATCCACTTCCATCGGTAATTTACTTGCAGCTATATTTTATTCACCACATGATATGTGTTTTGCTTGGGCGTCTTGTATTACTTGCGTCTTTGCTTGTTAGTTTACCACAATAATCCTTGCTGTACACACCTTTTGAGAGAGCCATACATGAATTGGAATTTGATAGAATACTCTATGTGCTTCACTTATATCTTTTGAGCTTGATAGTTTTTGCTCATAGTGCTTCACTTACATCTTTTGGCGTGATAATTTTTGCTCTAGTGCTTCACTAAGATCTTTTAGAGCATGATGGTGGATTTGTTTAAAGAAACTTGATCTCGTGCTTCACTTAGATTATTTTGAGAGTCATTAATAGCATGGTAATTTGCTTAATGTTAATATACTTGGTATTCAAGATATGTGAAACTTTCTTTTGAGTGCATTGAATACTAAGATAAGTTTGATGCTTGATAATTGTTTTGAGATATGAAGATGGTGATATTAGAGTCATGCTAGTTGAGTAGTTGTGAATTTAAAGAATACTTTTGTTGAATTTTGTGATTCCGTAGCATGCACGTATGGTGACATTATGTGATGAACTCGAAGCATGATTTATTTATTAATTGTCTTCCTTATGAGTGGCGGTCGGGGAATGACGATGGTCTTTTCCTACCAATCTATCGCCCTAGGAGCATGCGCGTAATACTTTGCTTTGATAACTTATAGATTTTTGCAATAAGTATATGAGTTCTTTATGACTAATGTTGAGTCCATGGATTATCGCACTTTTCCCATCCTTCCACCGTTGCTAGCCTCTCTAATACCATGCACCTTTACGCGGTATCATACACCCACCATATACCTTCCTCAAAACAGCCACCATACCTACCTATCATGGCATTTCCATAGCCATTCCGAGATATATTGCCATGCAACTTTCCACCATTCATTTTTATTATGACCGCTCCATCATTGTCATAATGCTAGCATGATCATGTAGTTGACATCGTATTTGTGGCAAAGCCACCGTTCATAATTATTTCATACATGTCACTCATGTTTCATTGCATATCCGGTACACCTGGAGACATTCATATAGAGTCATATTTTGTTCTAAGTATCGAGTTGTAATTGTTGAGTTGCAAGAAAAATAAAAGTGTGATGATCATCATTATTAGAGCATTGTCCCGGTGAGGAAAGGATGATGGAGACTATGATTCCCCACAAGTCGGGATGAGACTGAGACGAAAAAATATATATAAAAAAGAGGCCATAAAAAAAGGAGAAAATGCCCAAATAAAAAATGAGAAAAAGAGAGAGGGACAATGTTACTATCCTTTTACCACGCTTGTGCTTCAAAGTAGCACCATGATCTTCATGATAGAGAGTCTCTCATTTTGTCACTTTCATATACTAGTGGGAATTTTCATTATAGAACTTGGCTTATATTCCAATGATGGGCTTCCTCAAATGCCCTAGGTCTTCGTGAGCAAGCGAGTTGGGCCTTTACCCACTTAGTTTCTTTTCTTGAGCTACTTGTCTCCAGACGTGATGCCTATATACATGATCATACCTAGATATACTCATAACTATGCTCAATTCATCAATTGCTCAACATAATTTGTTCACCCACCGTAGAATACTTATGTTCTTGAGAGAAGCCACTAGTGAAACCTATGGCCCCGGTCTATTCTCATCATATCAATCTCTATCACTTTTATACTTGCTTTGTTTTACTTTGCTTTTTACTTTTCACTTTGCATCTTTATACCAAAATACCAAAAATATTATCTCTATCAGATCTCACTCTAAGTAAGTGACCGTGAAGGATTTACAACCCCTAATCGTGTTGGTTGCGAGTAGCTATCGTTTTGTGCAGGTACGAGGGACTTGTGTGGCCTCCTCTGGATTGATACCTTGGTTCTCAAAAGCTGAGGGAAATACTTACGCTCTTTGCTGCATCATCCTCTCCTCTTGGGAAAACCAGCATAAGCTCAAGGCGTAGCAAGAAGGATTTCGGCGCCGTTGCCGAGGAGTCTATGCAAAAGTCAACATACCAAGTACCCATCACAATCCTATTTCTCGCATTACATTATTTGCCATTTGCCTCTCGTTTTCCTCTCCCCACTTCACCCTTGCCGTTTTATTAGCCCTCTCTTTCCCAATCTCCTCCTCTTTTCCGTTGCCTTTTCCTTGTCCGTTTTTTGCTTTCGTGTGTTGGATTGCTTGTTTGTGGCAATGGCTCAAGATGCTACCAAATTGTGTGACTTCACCAATACCAATAATAATGATTTCCTTAGCACTCCGATTGCTCCTCTTGCCAATCTGAATCTTGTGAAATCAATACCGCTTTGTTGAATCTTGTTATGAAAGATCAATTTGCCGGCCTTCCTAGTGAAGATGCGCTACTCATCTGAATAACCGTTGATTTATGTGATATGCAAAAGGAAAAAGATGTCGATAATGATGTCGTTAAATTGAAGCTATTTACTTTTTAAGCTTAGAGATCATGCTAAAGCATGGTTTTCATCTTTTCCTAAAAATAGTATTGATTCTTGGAACAAGTGCAAAGATTCTTTTATCTCTAAGTATTTTCCTCCGCTAAGATTATCTCTCTTAGAAGCGATATTATGAATTTTAAGCAACTTGATCATGAACATGTTGCACAAGCTTGGGAGAGAATGAAATTAATGATCGTAATTGTCCTACTCATGGTTTGAACTTGTGGATGATTATACAAAAATTTATGCGGATTGAATTTTTCTTCTAGAAATCTTTTAGATTAGGCCATGGGAGGCACTTTTATGGAAATCACTCTAGGGATGCTACTAAACTCCTAGATAATATTATGGTTAATTATTCTCAATGGCATCTTGAAAGATCTACTAATAAAAAGTGCATGCAATAGAAGAAATTAATGTTTTGAGTGGAAAGATGGATGAACTTATGAAATTATTTGCTACTAAGAGTGTTTCTTCTGATCCTAATGATATGCCTTTGTCTACCTTGATTGAGAATAATAATTAATCTATGGATGTGAATTTTGTTGGTAGGAATAATTTTGGTAACAAGCATATAGAGAATTTTAATCCTAGGCCTTATCCTAGTAATCCTTCTAATAATTATGGAAATTCCTACAACAACTCTTATGGAAATTTTAATAAGATGCCCTCTAAATTTGAGAATAGTGTTAAAGATTTTATGAATTCACAAAAGAATTTTAATGCTTTGCTTGAAGAGAAATTGCTTAAAGTTGATGATTTGGCTAGGAGCGTTGATAGAATTTCTCTTGAGGTTGATTCTTTAAAGCTTAGATCTATTCCTACTAAGCATGATATCAATGAGTCTCTCAAAGCTATGAGAATTTCCATTGATGAGTGCAAAGAAAGACCGCTAGGATCGTGCTTTCAAAGATGCCTTTATTAAAGCGTGTTCTTCTAATTTCTATGAAAATCAAGATGAAGATCTAAAAGTTATTGATCGTCCCTATTAAATCTTTGTTTTGCAATATGAATCTTGATGAAACTGAATATGATCTTCCTTTACCTAGAAGGTGTTTTAAGAATTGGAGTTTTAGATCTTGATGATGAAATTGATAAAAGTGGGATTGAAAGAAATAAAAATCTAGATGTTGCTAAACCCACTATATTGGATCTCAAGGAATTTAATTATAAAATTGCTCTTTAATTGATTATATTTCCTTGTTGCAATCCGTGCTAAATTCTCCTCATGCTTATAGTCAAAATAAGGCCTTTACGAACACATTGTTGATGCCTTGATGCAATCTTATGAAGAAAAACTTGAGTTGAAAGTTTCTATCCCTAGGAAACTCTATGATGAGTGGGAACCCACTATTAAAATTAAAATTAAAGATCATGAGTTTAATGCTTTGTGTGATTTGGGTGCTAGTGTCTCCACTATTCCCAAAACTTTGTGTGATTTGCTAGATGTCCGTGACTTTGGTGATTGCTCTCTAAACTTGCATCTTGCGGATTCCACTATTAAAAATCCTATGGGAAGAATTAATGATGTTCTTATTGTTTCAAATAGGAATTATGTGCCCGTAGATTTTATCGTTCTTGATATAGATTGCAATCCTTCATGTCCTATTATTCTTGGTAGACCTTTCCTTAGAACGATTGGTGCAATTATTGATATGAAGGAAGAATATTAGATTCAATTTCCATTAAAGAAAGGCATGGAACACTTCCCTAGAAAGAAAATAAAATTACCATATGAATCTATTATGAGAGCCACTTATGGATTGCCTACCAAAGATGGCAATACCTAGATCTATCCATGCTTTTATGCCTAGCTAGGGGCGTTAAACGCTAGCGCTTGTTGGGAGGCAACCCAATTTTATTTTTAGTTTTTGTTTTTGCTTCTGTTTAGGAATAAATAATCCATCTAGCCTCTGTTTAGATGTGGTTTTATCTTTTAATTAGTGTTTGTGCCAAGTTAAACCTATTGGATCTTCTTGGATGATAGTTATTTGATCTTGCTGTAATTTCCAGAAACTTTGCGCTCAGTGCGAATTGTTAAAAATCACCAGAACGTGATAAAATATTGATTCCAATTTCTGCTGATCAATAAACAAATTTTCAATTTGTCTAATTTTGGTAGAATTTTTTAGTTCCAGAAGTTTGCGTTAGTTACAGATTACTACAGACTGTTCTGTTTTGACAGATTCTGTTTTTCGTGTGTTGTTTGCTTATTTTGATGAATCTATGGCTAGTAAAATAGTTTATAATCCATAGAAGTTGGAATACAGTAGGTTTAACACCAATATAAATAAAGAATGAGTTCATTACAGTACCTTAAAGTAGTCTTTTGTTTTCTTTCTCTAAGGAGACTCACGAGATTTCTATTGAGTTTTGTGTTGTGAAGTTTTCAAGTTTTGGGTGAATTCTTTTGATGGATTATGGAACAAGGAGTGGCAAGAGCCTAAGCTTGGGGACCATGGCACCCCAAGATAATCCAAGGACACCAAAATTCAAAGCTTGGGGATGCCCGGAAGGCATCCCTCTTTAATCCACTTCCATCGGTAATTTACTTGGAGCTATATTTTATTCACCACATGATATGTGTTTTGCTTGGGCGTCTTGTATTATTTGCGTCTTTTCTTGTTAGTTTACCACAATCATCCTTGCTGTACACACCCTTTGAGAGAGCCATACATGAATTGGAATTTGATAGAATACTCTATGTGCTTCACTTATATCTTTTGAGCTTGATAGTTTTGCTCATAGTGCTTCACTTATATCTTTTGAGCGTGATAATTTTTGCTCTAGTCTTCACTTAGATCTTTTAGAACACGGTGGTGGATTTGTTTTAAAGAAACTTGATCTCTCATGCTTCACTTAGATTATTTTGAGAGTCATTAATAGCATGGTAATTTGCTTAATGTTAATATACTTGGTATTCAAGATATGTGAAACTTTCTTTTGAGTCGTTGAATACTAAGATAAGTTTGATGCTTGATAATTGTTTTGAGATATGAAGATGGTGATATTAGAGTCATGCTAGTTGAGTAGTTGTGAATTTAAAGAATACTTGTGTTGAAGTTTGTGATTCCGTAGCATGCGTATGGTGAACCGTTATGTGATGAACTTCAGAGCATGATTTATTTATTGATTGTCTTCCTTATGAGTGGCGGTCGGGGATGGCGATGGTCTTTTCCTACCAATCTATCCCCTAGGAGCATCGCGTAATACTTTGCTTTGATAACTTATAGATTTTTGCAATAAGTATATGAGTTCTTTATGACTAATGTTGAGTCCATGGATTATCGCACTTTTCCCATCCTTCCACCATTGCTAGCCTCTCTAATACCGCGCACCTTTAGCGGTATCATACACCCACCATATACCTTCCTCAAAACAGCCACCATACCTACCTATCATGGCATTTCCATAGCCATTCGAGATATATTGCCATGCAACTTTCCACCATTCCGTTTATTATGACCGCTCCATCATTGTCATATTGCTAGCATGATCATGTAGTTGACATCGTATTTGTGGCAAAGCCACCGTTCATAATTCTTTCATACATGTCACTCATGTTTCATTGCATATCCGGTACACACGGAGGCATTCATATAGAGTCATATTTTGTTCTAAGTATCGAGTTGTAATTGTTGAGTTGTAAGAAAAATAAAAGTGTGATGATCATCATTATTAGAGCATTGTCCCAAGTGAGGAAAGGATGATGGAGACTATGATTCCCCACAAGTCGGGATGAGACTCGGACGAAAAAATATATATAAAAAAAGGAGAAAAGGCCCAAATAAAAAAAATGAGAGAAAAAGAGAGAAGGGACAATGTTACTATCCTTTTACCACACTTGTGCTTCAAAGTAGCACCATGATCTTCATGATAGAGAGTCTCTCATTTTGTCACTTTCATATACTAGTGGGAATTTTCATTATAGAACTTGGCTTGTATATTCAATGATGGGCTTCCTCAAATGCCCTAGGTCTTCATGAGCAAGCGAGTTGGATGCACACCCACTTAGTTTCTTTTGTTGAGCTTTCATATACTTATAGCTCTAGTGCATCCGTTGCATGGCAATCCCTACTCACTCACATTGATATCTATTGATGGGCATCTCCATAGCCCGTTGATCGCCTAGTTGATGTGAGACTATCTTCCCTCTTTTTTCTTCTCCACAACCACCGTTCTATTCCACATATAGTGCTATATCCATGGCTCACGCTCATGTATTGCGTGAAGATTGAAAAAGTTTTGAAAATGTTAAAGTATGAAACAATTGCTTGGCTTGTCATCGGGGTTGTGCATGATTTAAATACTTTGTGTGGGGAAGATGGAACATAGCCAGACTATATGATTTTGTAGGAATAACTTTCTTTGGCCATGTTATTTTGAGAAGACATAATTGCTTAGTTAGTATGCTTGAAGTATTATTATTTTTATGTCAATATGAACTTTTGTCTTGAATCTTTCGGATCTGAATATTCATACCATGATTAAGAAGATTTACATTGAAATTATGCCAAAGTATCACTCCGCATCAAAATTCTCTTTTATCATTTACCTACTAGAGGGCGAGCAGGAATTAAGCTTGGGGATGCACGATATGTCTCCAACGTATCTATAATTTTGATTGCTCCATGCTACTTTATCTATTGTTTTGGACTATAATGGGCTTTATTTTCCACTTTTATATTACTTTTGGGACTAACCTATTAACAGGAGGCCCAGCCCGAATTGTTGTTTTTGCCTTTTTCGGTGTTTGAAGAAGCAGAATATCAAGCAGTCAAACAGAATGAAACCTTGAGCGTGATTTTCTCACGAGCGTGATC
Organism: Aegilops longissima; assembly: GCA_021605205.1. NCBI lineage: Eukaryota > Viridiplantae > Streptophyta > Magnoliopsida > Poales > Poaceae > Aegilops > Aegilops longissima. The sequence continues at coordinate 25,759 of JAHIAM010002832.1, forward strand.
CAGGAGACTTGGACCCTCGCCAAGGAACATCGAGGCGGTCACAAGGGTGGGGCGCCCCCTACCTCGTGGGCCCCGATGCTCCACCGGCGTACTCCTTCCTCCTATATATACCTCGTACCCCCAAACAATCAGAACAAGAGCCAAAACCTAATTCCACGCGCAACTTTCTGTATCCACGAGATCCCATCTTGGGCCTGTTAGAAGCTCCATCGGAGGGGCATCCACCACGGAGGCTTCTACATCAACACCATAGCCTCTCCAGATGAAGTGTGAGTAGTTTACTTCAGACCTTGGTCCATAGCTAGTAGCTAGATGGCTTCTTCTCTCTTTTGGATCTCAATACAATGTTCTCCCCTCTCGTGGAGATCTATTCGATGTAATCTTCTTTTTGCGGTGTGTTTGTTGAGACCGATGAATTGTGGGTTTATGATCCAGCTTATCTATGAATAATATTTGAATCTTCTCTGAATTCTTTTATGTATGATTGAGTTATCTTTGCAAGTCTCTTCGAATTATCCGTTTGGTTTGGCCAACTAGATTGGTAGTTCTTGCAATGGGAGAAGTGCATGGCTTTGGGTTCAATCTTGCGGTGTCCTTATCCGATGTGAAAGGGTTGCAAAGGCACGTATTGTATTGTTGCCATCGAGGATAACAAGATGGGGTATTTATCATATTGCATGAATTTATTCCTCTACATCATGTCATCTTGCTTAAGGCGTTACTCTATATTTAACTTAATACTCTAGATGCATGATGGATAGCGGTCGATGAGTGGAGTAATAGTAGTAGATCTGAGAATCGTTTGGTCTACTTGTCTCGGACGTGATGCCTATATACATGATCATACCTAGATATACTCATAACTATGCTCAATTCATCAATTGCTCAACATAATTTGTTCACCACCGTAGAATACTTATGCTCTTGAGAGAAGCCACTAGTGAAACCTATGGCCCCGGGTCTATTCTCATCATATCAATCTCCATCACTTTTATACTTGCTTTGTTTTACTTTGCTTTTTTACTTTTCACTTTGCATCTTTATACTAAAAATACCAAAAATATTATCTCTATCAGATCTCACTCTCGTAAGTGACCGTGAAGGATTGACAACCCCTAATCGCGTTGGTTGCGAGTAGCTATCGTTTTTGCAGGTACGAGAGACTTGTCGTGGCCTCCTACTTGATTGATACCTTGGTTCTCAAAAGCGAGGAAATACTTACGCTATTGTGCTGCATCATCCTCTCCTCTTGGGGAAAACCAATGCAAGCTCAAGGCGTAGCATGGATCGAATTTCCTTCTCCACATTCACATGGCCCTTGAGGCGATCTACGCCATCAAGTATCTCCCCTTAAGCTCAAAGGATCCATGACACTGGCTAAACAGCCTGCATGACAAATTCCATTGGCAGTTAGGAAAACACGGAAGGCGCATTCCTCGACAACTTCTAGGGCACATATATGCGACCACCGGACGCCGATGACTTGAGCCACATTACTCAACAGCTCGGAGAGTCGGCCAGAAATTACGGACTCGGTTCCTAACTAAAAAGAGACCAAATGAGTGCGACTATCCGGATGAGGAAGCCCTGCGGCTTTTAAGCATAATATCTCGTGACGAGTGGCTGCGCCCGACACCTCGGCCGGGAAAACCTAAGTCCATGGCAGCTCTCACAACACTAATGACCCGCTTTTGCACAGGCGAGGACAGCTGGTTGGCTCGCGGTAGCACTTTCGCCACACTACGGCGCCGGATGTTCGCGACAACAACGGCAAGCCACGGCGCAACAGACATAAGCGACGGAACAACGGCGACAACACTGAAGACACGGCAGTCAACGCCGGATTCAGTGGATCGAAGCCCGGTCAGCGGAAGAAGCCGTTCGAAAGGAACAATCGGGGACCGTCCAGTCTGGACCGTATATTGGAGCGCTCGTGCCAAATTCATCACACCCCGGACAAGCCAGCCAACCACACCAACAGAGACTGTTGGGTGTTCAAACAGGCCGGCAAAATAAACGCCGAAAACAAGAACAAGGGGTTGCACAACAATGATGACGAAGAGCCCCGGCGTCCGAACACGGGGGAACAGAAGAAATTTCCCCGGTGAAAGCGGTCAACATGATCTCGCCACTCACATTCCCAAAGCGGAGCAGGCGAGCATTACGGGATGTCTATGCGATGGAGCGATCGCCCCAAGTTCAACCCATGGTCAGCTTGCCGATCACCTTTGATCGTGGGATCACCCTACTAGCATCAAATCACAATGACTTAGCTGCATTGGTCCTAGACCCAATCATCGTGATTCCACCTCCGCGAGTCCTTATGAATGGCGGGCAACTGAACCTGCTTTATCGGGACACGGTCGTAAAATGGGCATCGACCCTTCAAGGATCAAGCCCACCAAAACCACCTTTAAAGGTGTAATTCCTGGAGTAGAGGCCCGTTGTACGGGATCTATAACATTGGAAGTGGTCTTCGGATCTCTGGATAACTTCCAAAGTGAAGAGTTAATCTTCGATATCGTCCCCTTCCGCAGTGGTTACCACGCACTACTGGGACAAACCGCATTCGCTAGATTCAATGCGGTACCACATTACGCATACCTCAAACTCAAGATGCCGAGGACGGCGGGGTCATGCGATTAACGGAAACATGGACTGCTCTCTTGAGCGAGAAGAGCATCTGCAACCCTCATGGCGAAAGTACAATCACGACCTCCTCGACAAACCAATTTGGCGATGACAATTTCGAGCACCATCAAGCGAGTCCGGAGCACCCATAGCAGGATCATCGAGGCCGCGCCAAGGCGTGACTAGCAGTCGACCTCGCTCAAGCCCCATCAAAGCAGCATTCGTGCCACGCGTACATAACTATGCACTCAAAATACCATGGGCATAGGCGGAGGCGCAACAAGGACTCATTCAACAGTGCGGTATAACCGCCACATAGCCTCATAACCCATCCTTCTTATTTTTCAGGACATTGCTTTAGAGCAGCCTCTTCGGAAGAGCCGGATTGTCGGAATTATATAGGAGAGAAAACCAAGGAGGCAACAGGCTTTGCGCACAAAAGGAAATGCCCAGGTGGAATCTGTTCACGATCGTTATACCTGTTTTACATACCTACATGCAGCCTGCCCTTGGATAGGACATGTTAAATAGTCCTATTTACTTCTGCTTAATGCTACCGTTGTAAAGATACGCTTAAACGTATTATTCATCAATGGGAAACAATATATAGCGTCAGCTTATTATTCCTATTTGCGCATATTTCGTGCAAATGTTTATTTAATATCGCATCCGTACATCTTGGTACGATTAGTTTGCCAGGGGCTTCATATGACGCCTCATAATACGACACGGCAAGTCCGAACACTTTCATCAGTGCGGCACCCCGAACTTATAGCACTATATGCAACAGCTCCGAATCACGTCTTGGGTCAATAGTTGGGTTTGCCCGGCTCCCTTGTTTTGGTACCTTACGTTCCGTTATATTGGCTAAGGTAGCGCAGAGAGAACTACTGCGATTGTGTCCCGGTTCTTCCGGACGAGCACCTCAGTAGAGAAAGCTGAAAACTGACCGGCATGATGCGGTGAGAGCTGGTCGCTGTTCGAGAGGTCTTAAAATCCTTAAAGATTTTTTCCGCTTTAGGCAAGGAATCGGCTTCGTCCGATCTAGGCGTGTATAGCGCCCCAATTCGGCCTTCCGAATTCTAGGGGCTTCGCCGAAATTTAAAATTGTAGACTTCTATGGCTAAGTGGAAGTTATAAAGCCGCATAGTCCGATTGCCTTGTTACGCTGCGCGAATACCTCCTTAAGGGACCAAAAATTTGGATAAACAGTATCGGGTTTTCGGGAACACCCGGTACTAATTCGTGGGGGCGGAAGCCGACGGTAGCCTACTTTCAGAATTGTATAAACAGCCGCCTGAAGGTAATATTTTAAATCAAGCGGTGCTACATAGCACAAGTAACTTTGTCTTTATATTACAACAGTGGCGAGAGGTACATTTATTCAAAGATCTTGTCCTTGGTACATTCGCCGGCCACGAGGCGGCGCCCTTCATAACGCCATCGTAATACTTCTCGGGATAGTGATCGCCTTGCCCTCCGGTGCTTTGTCCTTCACCGGCTTCTCCGCATCCAGCTTGCCCCAATGCACCTTCGCGCGGGCAAAGGCGGCGGGCACCCTCAATGCAAGCGGACCGCTTGATAACTTCAAGCGGCGGACGAGCATTCACCATCCGCTTGATCAAGCCGAAGTAGCTAGTGGGCAGCGGCTCACCAGGCCACATCCGGACTATGAAATCTTTCATAGCCACTTCGGCCGCCCTACGTGGAGTTCGACCAACTGCTTCAGTTGGTCACTTAGAAAACATTGGGTTTCGGCTGACATCTTTGGGACCAGAACAGCTTCTCCGTGGAGCTCCCCTCCTCGGCACGGTAGAACTCCGCGGTGTCTGAGACGCTATGTGGCAGAACTGCGAATGCCCCCGGAGAGCTCCAAATTCGGGTAAGTAAAAGATACGCCTCCTCCACATGTTTGCTTTGCATACAAAATGTCTTACCCGCCGCTATCTTCTTGGCCACTGGATTTCCTGCCGTGCCTTGTAAACCCGGCCTTGGCGCCTCTCATACTCGCAAAGGCGCCAGCGAGCTTGGCCTCTTTCATCTTAAGATCATGCTCCACGGACTCGAACTTCTTGCTGAGGTCCCGGATCTCTTGCTGTACCTCGCCCACTCTAGGATCTTGCTTTTCGCGCTCCTTGCATTCCAAGGCCGCCTTGTCTTGACCTCGGACAGCGCTTTCTTGAGGGGCGCCACTTGATGGTGGCCCTGTTACAAATCCACGGCAACCCGTCGTTAGACTAAACCAATTTTATCTATCCTTCATTGTATGAGAGCAGGGAATTACTCACCTTTGTTCTCTTGAGCTGCCTCTTCGTGAGGTCTAGCCCTCCTGCGCTGCTCGAGGTCCCGCCTCGGTCTGGCGACCTCGGCTGTCTTGAGACGATGGCGGCAAGCAGCTGGCCTGCTCATTCACATGCACACATATTATTAGACTCCTACTGTTTATAATTGACCCTCCGTTTGGCTTTTCTTTCCGAACACCAAACAGAGTATCAGGGGCTACTATCTATCAGGTGGCAATTTCACACATTTTTATTACTTACCTCAAAGCATGTTAGGAGGCCGGTACACGCTTCGGTCAGTCCGCTCTTGGCGGACAGAACCTTCTGAATCACCGCACTCATAAGAGTACGGTGCTCGTCATCCATGGAAGCGCTTCTAGCAGACTATTCGATGCCTCTGGCGTGACGGAAGTCATCGGCACGGACGGCTCTCCCTCCCTAGCGAGGGGCCGCCTGCCCGTATACGGAGCCATCGAAGGCTTCGACACAGTGTCCGGATGAGAGTCCGACTTGCTGCGGCTCTCATCGGCACGATCCGCGGGGATCTTAAACCCCGCGTGTCCGGCATCTGGAATTCCGCCTTCGGGCGTCTCCAGAGTCCCCTCCCCCTGCTCTGGGAACCTTTGGGACAACACCTCCGTGTCGTCTGCAGGCTGAGGAGTAGTGGCTGTCGGGAGCGAGTTTATCGCCGAATCACTCAAGGATCCATCCGAAGACGATACCTCGGGATGGACCCTGGCCGGACTGCGTACATGTTCGGCGTTATAATAATACTATGAAGAAAAGTCGCACTAAAGTACAGCAGAGTGCGGAGACTTACGATCTCGCCAGGGGCTTCCCCCTGGGCAGCCACCCTTCCTCGGTATGCGCGGCCGTGGTGGAGTAGTCCAAAAGGGACGTCTTTCCCTTCTTGGACGTCCCAGCCTCCCCCTCCGGGGCGGCTTTCCTCTTTCTCCTCCCGGTGCGGGGAGGTAGAGTTTCTTCTTGCTTCCCCGCCTCCACGGGAGAATCTACCTCGTCGTCGTCGGGGCAGCGTGGAGTATCAACGACCTTGCGTCGGGGGCCTTTCGATCCTGGTGCCTTCTAGGGGGCCCCATCCTCTCCGGACGGGGTGGCCTCCTCTTCTTCGTATTCCTCCCCTTGAGGAGGTGTTTGTCAGTTCGGGTTCGGCAGACCCTCTAGGTTCGAACTCTACAGGGTGCCTTGGAGATCTCACCTCCTACCTACCTACACCTCGTCGCCTACATGAGATCTAAACTACACAAAGAGCAACACAAGGGACACAAGGTTTATCTTGGTTGGGCCACCATTGTGGTGTAATACCCTACTCAGGTGTGTGGTGTGGTGGATTGCCTCGGGGTGATGATGAGCAGTACAAGTAAGAATAGCCTCGCAGTGCATTCTTGGCGGTCTGACAAACTGCTATTGGGAGTTCGGTCGCTCTCTCTCTCTCTCTAGATTGCTTGATCTCTAGCTCATTCAAGATTCGGATCCCTCTACCCTGTGGGTGGCTAGTCCTATTTATAGGCAAGGCCTGGGCCTCTTCCCAAATATTGGCGGGAAGGGCGCCAACAATCGGCCATTTGAAGGGAACATCTAGTACACTTATCTGACCAAAGTTGGTCCTCGCTTTGCCAAAGGCTCTGCGATGGCCCGGCTTGGGCTCCACGATGACCTCCTTCCTGCTGTTGTGTTGGTCTTGGTCTTGTTGCACGAAATGGTTGCCTTTGCTTGATACTCTCGCTGCGCTTGCCTCCTTTGCACCAAGAGGAAATGAGGACCTTCTTGCGGGCTGGCGCCCGCCTGGCGCCCTTAGTAAATCATGGCTTGCGTCATGGGCACCTCGTGAGTACCCGCCTTGATCTCTCCGCCTCCTCGTGAGCCCGGCTGACGAGGCCGTGCTGAGAAGCTTCACTGTCGTCCGCCCAGCAATCTGGCCCCTCGTGAGGTCTTGAGCTTGTCTTGATGAAGATGGGCGTCTTGGGCCACCCCTAGAACCCGCCCGGGAGCGCAGCGAGCAAGTGCAGGTACCCCGTTCCCGAGAACGCCGGCAGTATCCCGGGCCCAAAGCGCGCTGGACTTAGCTTAGCGGAGAAGCGAAGGGCAAGTCTGGCACCATGAGGCCCTAACAGCCTCCGGCCTTGGGCGCCGCGTGGCGGTTGATTGGACGTGGGCGACCCTGCTTCCCCGCGACGCCTTGACAACAGCGTGGATCGACAAAAGAGCGACACCCGTCTAGGCTTTTCCTCCTTTGCCTTCTCCAGTCATTGCCCAGATCCCTTTTCTTGCTCCTATCCTTCCTGCTTCCGAAATCCCAGATCTGCTCGACCCGTGCCCTAGAAAGGTATGGCGCCTCGCCCGAGACCCAGACGGGCTTAGTACTCGCCGCTTTGGACTCCCGAGCGTGTCGGAGAAGAGCCTTGCCGAGTCGCCCGGATGATGGCGGCGCAAAACAGCAACAGACAGCGGTGCTCATGGCTGGCCCTGCCCTTCACGAGGACCAAGGAAGCACCTTCTATCCGCTCTTCGTGGCGCCATTGCCGCTGATGCAGGTGCCTCCTTTTTAAAGTTCTTTTACATCCTCTGCCATTACAAAGCTGCCGCTCTGCACCTCCACCCCAACTCTGTTCTCCTCTGGCGATCTTAGCCTACTCTTGTGAGGCTCATGTCGGGGTGCAGCCCTCGGTGGCCTTGCTGCACCACTACTTCTACCTCCGGGCCTCTCGCGGCCCCATCACCGCGTCTTGTGAGCTTTATCGCGTCTGCAGCTCAACGCCATCTCGAAGCCGGGAAGAGGATTGAGGCTTGAGGAGCAAAGTGGGTCATAGTAGATCTTTGGGCGCATCCGTCCTCGGCTGATCCTGCCCGGGCAACCCGCCCATCGGCGCTTGGTCTCGCCTTGGAACTCGTGGATCCCAGCGAAGCTAGTCTTGGAGAAGATGGGCCGGACTGTGGCGAGGCAACAGCGGCAGCTAAGCTGACCAGGCGTCGCTCTGAGGAGTTCTGGAGCACGGGTGGCCCGCCTGACAATACTACGCTTCGCTGTGGAGGCCTCGCCCGAGCCCGTAGTCTTGGCAGCGAAGATCGGCGCGGTCCTCAATCTTTGGCCGTGCCCAGGCGTGGCGAGGCTGGGGCGCTCCTGTACCCTGTTCCTTGAGATGATTGGGAGTAGGTGGTGGACTCCATGCCCGCTTTCAGGGGGCGGGCTGTGCCCTTGGAGGTTCGAGACCCGGCGGCCTGGCGGCAGTGAGCGTGTCCTCCGGCAACTCCAGCGAAGAGGAGGAAGAAGAGGCGGGAAGAGGGCCCGACTCGAGGCGGACGGCAGAGTCGAGGCGCCCTCCCGGCGCAGGTCCAGCTCTCCGCCTCTTGGGACGGCGATGAGGATGGCGATGGCGAGGTGGCGAGCTCGCCCTGATCCCGAAGAAGGGACGAGGATGGGGCTGGTTCCTCATGGTCTGCTCCGGCTCTGAGGTGATCTGTGAGCAGCGCCTCCTGCTCCCGAGCCTCTTGAGGTTGATCCTGCAGCCCGGCTCTCGGGCTTCAAGTTCGGTAGGAGGTTGCTCGAGCCATGGCGATGACCGATGAGTGCTTGATTCTCGTTTTGCTTGTTGCTTCGTTGTTGAGGCTTGATATATGTATTCCTTGGCTGAAATTTGGCGCTGCGGTGAAAGCTGAAGGGGGCTCTGAGGCTTCGTCCAGGCAGCGCCTCCATCCATGAAAAAGGTGGCGGCAAGACACGGGCCTCTCTGCCGGTCATCCTCGCGAGCTTGGTGGAGCTAGGCTGGGGAGTTCAGCCCCCATATTAGCGACTCCAGTACCCTTGCTGGCGTAATACCCTTGATCGCGGGGCGCGAATGTCCCGTCTCATGGTGCTGTGATTACTGATGTCCTCTCCTCCTACTCCATGGCTATCGTTTCTCCGACTCCTTCTCATCCTTGATCGTCTTCTGCTTGAGCTGGACGGATCGGAAATATCTTACAGGCGCCGACCCTCGCTTGGTGGCGGACGCTTGGGCTGGCCTCGGTGGGTTTGCTCGGCCTTCGATTGAGCAGCTGGTTCGAGCCCACGACGGCTGCGGCGAGGAAGCGAGCCGTCCTTGAGGCGAAGGCAGCTCATGAAGCCGCCTTGGGGAGGTAGCCGATGTCGAGGTCGCTGCAAAGTATTTGGAGAAGCGAGCTGCGGGGCCTCTGCGATCAGCTTGCCAGGAGGCCAGCGTCCGCCAAGAAGGAGGAAGACATGAAGGCTCGTGGTGACCGCCAAGGACCGGGACGTAAGCTTGATGGCGCCATGGACTCTTAGGTCTTGTTGGAGCGGGAGTTGGAGGTGAAGAAGATCGGCTGGGCGACAAAGCGCGGGTCTGGCCGAGGCAGCGTGGCCTTTGGCCCGGAGGTGAAGGCTCGCACCTTCTTGAGGTCGCTTCTGACGGTGACTGGACAGCCCGCTGGCCGGCCGAGGGCAGACCCCTGGCTGCTTCCTTCTGGTCAGCGCCCTTGAAGATGTCACCCTTGGCCTCGGCCCCACGGCTAAGGCGGCGCGTATCTGTCTTCTGCGGCGGCGCGTCTTCACCCGTCTACTTCGCGACCCCAACGTCGACCTTGACAACTGTTGGAGCACTGTGGCGGCGAGCTTGGCGCTGCGGCTTGAGGCCGTGAAGGGTCGGCGGAGGCTCTGCTGGTGAAGTTCGGGCCTTGACACCAAGCGAAGCGGCTGCCGATCTGAGCTTCACGAGGTGAACCCACCAGCGCAGCTCCGCCGCCAGCGATGGTGCTGCCAACAAGTGACTCTGCGTGGCTCTGTCACCTTTCAGCTCCTGCAACATGCATCATGCCTCATGGAGCGTTTAAACTTGCGTTTGGCATTGTGAAAACAGTTATGGACTGTAATATTTGCTTTTGAATTTCTTGAGATTTGCGCTTTCCTTCCTACTTGCTCATGTTCTCGTCGGTGAGCCGGCCCGCATACCTCAGCCGTCGTTAGCCCATTTGAAACGGGGCCGGGACTAAGGAGTGAGGGCTACGTGACAAGTTAGGCTCTGAGTCGCGATACTCGGGAGTCCCCTTAGCGCCTGAACAACAAGTAGGAGGTGAGATGTATGGATGAATTTACCATTCTCGTCGCGAGCCGGCCGCGCATACCTCAACCGCCGTTAGCCTTCCGGAACTAAAGGGTGAGGGCTACATGACGATTAGGCTCTGAGTCGCGATGCTCGAGTCCCCTTAACGTTCAAGCGGCCCCGTACCTTGGCTCCGCTCGGGGAGAGATGTCGACGAACCAGGCCGAGGGCCTAAGCGGGTGGCGTGCGTGCAGGCGTGACCAGGCATAGCCCGTGCCCAGCCCCCTCGCGGCACTCCCGAGGCGTTCGATGAGGCGGACATTGAGCTCTGGGCTCGGCGAGGTTGATCTGCCGGGGGCCACCCTCGATTGTTTATCACCGGCGTGGAGCATAAGCGCTTCCGTATGTGTCGGGCATAGCCGCTCCTCGGCGTGTCGTCGACCGGTGTGAACATGGTGCTTCCCAGTGCGTGGGAGGGCTCCCCTCGGGAGGAGCCAGGCGTGTACAGCCCATACGACACGTGGTGGCACGATGGGGCTGACGAGGTGTGTCTGGGCACCGTGAGCCGGTAGCGGGACTCACGGGGCCCTACCTCAAAGCGGGTTCGCTGGCACTGAGCCTTAACTTGTGATATGTTCCTGCAAATTTGGTTAGATGTCGATGCTCTCGTCCTCGGGTCCGGCCCTTGGCGGGGCTCGGCCGTCGTTGGTATGCAGTCGCGATGTCGTGGACAAGGCGGAGGTGAGGGCTGGAGGCAGGAGCAGCCCATGGTCGCGATGCTCGGTACCCCCCCTTTAGCGTGCAAGCGGCCGACATGAAGGAAGAGGGTGCCATGGGCAGGCACCAAATAACAATCATGATGGGTCAAATGCATAACCGAATAAGCGCAAAGAGGATACATGCCCTTTGGAGTGCGGCCCGAGTGGCTTGGGAATGATGCAGCCAGGCGCCCCAATAAGGTAAACTAGAAACATGAAGCAAAGGGATACACGCGCGAGGGCGGACCCACGCAGCACAGGAATGATGCAGCCACAGGCGCTCCGGTGAAAATGAAACTTCGAAGGATGTCACTGATAATGTTGAAGATGGCGGGCGCCATGCGCTGCGGAAGCCGATCTTCACGAGCCCCGAGGCCTAGGAGCCTCGGGAGGCTCGGGCGCTGGTGGCTCCTCATGAACCATCTCCATCTCCATGGGACTGTGGAGCGCTGGCCTCTTGAGCCTCGGGATGCTCCTCATGAAGTGCTGGGCGTGGCAGCAGCGCTCGGCAAGCCGTAAGGCATCGAGCGTGGCGTGGGGTGGACCTTCCGGCCCCCAGCGTGAGGGCAGGCGCTCTGAGGCGGCTCGGTTGAGCCGTGGTATGTTGATGCTGGAGGCGTAACCCTCCATCCTCGCTGGATGGGGAGCTCTGGCGGAGTGGCGGCGGCTGCCACTCATGACTCTTGGCTCCTGCAGCTCTGAATGATCTTGGCAGCGAACTCCAGGGTTTGGCCCTCCTTGCCTCGCTCCTTCTGAGGAAGCGTGCTTTGAAACACGCCTCCAAGTGGTGCCCAGCGCCTCCCTCGTGATCTTAGCAAAGTCGGTGGCCCTCGGAGAGCCCCAAGCCTTGCTCGAGGAGGCGTGGGATCGCCTTCCTATACAGCAGAAGGTGCCCCTGAGCAGGCGCGGACCTGAGGGGCCTGCCTCCCGAGGTCGGGCCGGCGATGTCTTCTTCTCGGTGCAGGTCTTGATTGATGCGGCTTGAGGATCAGCCTCGCGAGATCGCCCATGAGCGCATGCCTCCCTCCGCCGCCACCGCAAGGAGAATCGAAGACCGTCATCGGGCGAATTTGGGGGCTTCCGGGAAGCGCGTGCGATCGCTTTGCATCTTGGGCGGAGCTCAAGCTGACCCTCACCGCATCTTCAAGCGATTCGCCCTTGAAGTGAATGCAGTCCTCCCAAGCTCGAGTCCACGCGCCCTCTCGGGTGGTAGCGTGCGCCATCACGTTCAGCTCGGCGGATCAGCTCAAGTCGCAGCCACGGCGGAGTTCTCCGATGCTTTGTTCCCCAATCATCAGCAATGTGCTAGTCACCAAGACCCTCGCCGATGGCGGGCGGGGCTCAATGTCCTGTCCGTGAAACATTCAACAATCTTCAAGTGCCTTACAGTCGGCTTCAGCCAGCCAAGCCTTTCTCCGGAGTCGCAAGCGGCTCCACAGTCCCGATCGGGCAGGTCCGCCTTCTGTCACCGCCGGGGCTCGCGACAACTACCACACGAGCTCGCCGACCGGCGTCGCCCACATTACGCTGCCGTACAAGCGCCATCCTCGGGTACCCAGTGGCGGCAGATTCATGGCCGTAACCCACCATGGCTACAGCGTCCTCAAGATGCCGGGGCGGTGGAGTCATCACGATGCCTGTGAGAGAGTGGCGCGATGTGCTCCTGGGCGAGCCTTCGAGCAGCGTCATTTGGAAGACCAGACCACGGCGGAGGCCTCGAGGCGCGCCCAAGAAAAGAAGACATCGATCGGCCCGACTCTTCAAGGCAGGCCCCTCGGGGTCCACATCGAGCAGAGGCCTCCTTCCATCGCATAGGAAGCGGCGGCGCCCTCCTCGGCGGGCTGGGGCTCTCCCTGGAGGCCGCCGACCTCGCCAAGGTCTCGAGGCGCTTGGGCACCACATGGGCGTGTTTGAAGCACGTTTCCCACAAGTAGGAGCAAAAGGAGGCGAGAACCCTCAAGAGTTCGTCAGCAAGGCCATTCAGGGAGACTCTGAGGAGTCAAGGGTCATGAGGGCAGCCGCGCCTGCCTGTGGCCCCCCATCCAGGCGAGGATGGTGGGTTCGCGTCTGCATCGACATACCGAGGCTCAGCGAGAGCCGCATCTCAAGCGCCTCGGCCCTCGCGAGTGGGGCGTTGCATGGGTCCGCCCCCAGCTACGTCGCATGCCTTATGGCCTGCCAAGCAGGCGATTCGCACCAGCGTCTCATGAGACCATCTGGAGGCTCAAGAGGTCGAGACGCGCCCGCAGCCTGGCGGAGATGGAGATGGCCCTTGAGGATCCATGGCGCCTCCGGAGCCTCCGAGGCCCCAGGCTGGGGACTCGTGAGATCGGCTCCCAGCCCACCGAGTCTGCTACACCAACACCCCTCTGGAGAACTCTACGGAAGCGACGAGCAGCGTATCCTGCGGCGCATCACCGAGGCAGGGGAAAATTCTGGCAGATATACATGGCGGAGATTGTGGGCACCATTCATCATCACGGACCCTTGTCGGCAAAGGCGTTCCATAGCGGTTTCTATTGGCCCACCGCACTCAATGGCGCCATCGAACTTCGTGAAGGCTGGCGAGACTTGCAATTCCATGCCAGCAGATCCACCAGCCGGCGGAAGTGCAAACCATCCCCTCACTTGGCCATTCGCAGTGCGGGGCTGGACATTACAGGCCCTTTTCCTCGGGCGCCCGAGGCTATCGCTACCTCTCGTCGCCGTGGACAAATTCACCAAGTGGGCGAAGTCGAGGCCGTCTGCGCCATCCCGCTGGTTACTGCGGTCATGTTCATCAAGGGCATCGTGAGCGGTTCGGATGCGAACGCATCATCACCAACAGCGGTTCGCGATTCACGGTAACCTTTTAAAGCGTCTTTGTGCTAACCTTGGGGCCTTGAATATGCTTTCAACGGTGGCGCACCCCACAGCAATGGACAGGCGGCGGGCCAATCAGGAAGGTCTGAGAGGCCTCAAGACCGGGGCGTTCAAGAAAAGCTGGAAGCCTGCGGCGAAGGCTGGTCTGACGAGCTTCCATCCGTGTTGTGGTCCATCCGCTGCATGACCAAGCCAAGCTGGAAGACCCCTTCTTCACGGTCTCTGGGCGAGCGGTCCTCCCTCACGAGTCAGCGTCGATCCTTGAGTCTGGCGTTCGATGAAAGCGCTGCGGGGCGCCATGCGAGGGCAGCCCTTGTCTTTGGGGAGAACACCGTCAAGCTGCTGCTGCGGCGGCAAGGTACTAGCGAACGCATGGCGATACCCTTGCCGCAACATCCGCCCCAGAACTCTCGAGAGCATGGAACATCCAGCACCTCGGAGGTTTTACCCTAGAAGGCCGAGCACATGAAGAAGGCAAATGCGTGAAGCTCACCTTTTTGGAAAAGGCCCGAGCACATGAAGAAGGCAAATGCACCGTGAAGCTCACCTTTTTTGGAAAGGCCCGGGCACATGAAGAAGGCAAATGCTGTGAAGCTCACCTTTTTGGAAAGGCCCGGAGCACATGAAGAAGGCAAATCGTGTGAAGCTCACCTTTTTTGGAAAGGCCCAGGCACGTGAAGAAGGCAAGCGCTGTGGCAGCAGCGTTGGAAGGCCGGAGCACATGAAGAGGCAAGCCCGTGAATCTTGCTTCCCGAAGAAGGTCAGGAGCACTGTGAAGAAAGCGAGCGCTGTGGCTTCGCCGCCCATGACACTCTCACGTAATAATGAGTTGGGGCTGTACCGCCCGGAGTCTCGGAGTGCGGCCTCGGGCCACAGGGCTCCCTCCACGCCATGATGGCAGCACTTAGCTCAGCTGGTGAGAAGGCGTCGAAGACTAGACTAGGTGCAGACAGCGGCTTTTTCATTGCTTTCTGCAGTTGACTAGTTATTTCCATTTGGAGTTTTTATCGAAACTATCGCCCCTTTTTTTGGTCCGTGGTTCTTGATCTTTTCACTCTCTGCTGGATTTCTCTTGCAAGGGGACTCATGAGGCGGAAGCCTCGGGAGCCCAGCAGTGTTCTGCCCCTATCGCTCAAGTTTTCACGGCCCTGGTCCAGTGGAGCACCCCTCGACCATGCCTCACGGGCAGCGCCACCTTGAACAGGGGCTGGATCGGTCGCCCAGCCAGCCGGCTGAGATTCACTTGCGAATGGGTGCCTGACGGAAGTGAGAATCGAGGATAAAAAAGCAGTACAATAATTAATGGCGTTGACCTAAGCGCCCACAGAGGCCATACATTGTTCCTTTTTACGCGGGAGAAAAGAAAGGAAAAGGGCGAAGCGGGTGAAAGCGCCCGTGCGGCTCTCTTGGAAGGCCGAACGCCTCCGGAGCTCGGGGACTCCTCTCCGCTTCACGGGGCGTGGCGACAAGCGGACCGCTGCCACCCCCAAGCGGTAGCGGCGGCGTGGGGGCTGGCCTCGGCAGCTCTTTGGAAGAATCACCACCGAAGAAGAGCTAGTGAAGCATGAGGTCGCGGGCATCGGGGGCCGCCCAGCGCTGCCCTCTCCGCCCGCGAGGCTGAGTCCTCGGCATGATCGTCGTCTTGAGGCAGCACCCCATGCGGCGACCGTCTTCCCGAACACCCTCACGTAGAGGATGGCGTCGCCATCGTGCTTGAAGTGCAGGAGCACCACCGTGGCGGAGACCCCAGCCAGCGATGACGTCTGCCGGCCAGCGGGCGAGAACAGGTTCCCGGCGAGACCTCGGAGAAGCCCACGAAGCCGGCTGCAGCCATCTGCACTGGAGGCAGAGGCCGCTCAGGCGCCATCTCAGGAGCTTACCGGAGGAAGCACGGGGGCTGGGCAGACGCGGACGGCTCCTCCGCCCTCACCATGAACTCAGGTGGCGCCGGCGGCATGAAAGCGCGGCCTCGGGGGCCTTGACCAAAATCGCCCTCCGACCATGGCCAGCCGCTCGTCGCCATCTTGAGAGCCTCCCCCGACGCGGGGGACCGCTGCGGAGGCCACGGGGTGCTTGCGAGGGCGACCTCGGCCACGCTTAGGCGGAGGAGAGGAAGACTCGACCTGGCGGCCCTTCCCCTTCTCTGCGGCCGAGAACTTCCTTGGTGGAGCCATGGAGCAAGAGGAGAAGCAGAAGGATAGACTGGAAGGGCGCACGTCGTTCCGTACTTATAGCCGGCGAAGGCCAACCGTCGGCCTCCACGATCACCAGTCATCATGCCCAACTCGCATGCGAGGACACAGTCGAATCCAGGCGGTTACCAAGGCATCGTGGGGGGGCGATGCGCTTTCGTCAATCAACGCCACCTTGGCGCCCAAGCCCATGAGCTGTTAGGGCCCGTGGCCTTCGCTTGCCCTTCGCCTCTGCTGCGGCCAAGTTGAGCGCGCCGTGGGCAGGGGCTCTGTCGGTGTTCAAGAGCAGGGGTCCCAGACTTGCTGCTGCGGCTGCGGCGTGGCTCAAGGGATGCCAGGGCGGCCCATCTTCATCAGCATAAGCTCAAGACCCTCGCGAGGCCAAGCCTCATGAGGCGAGGCGACCAGGAGCTTCGCGGTGCACGGCCTCGTCGAGGCTGGCTCATGAGGCGGAGAGTTCAAGGCGAGGTACCTCGCGAGGTGCCGTGGCATAACCATGACGACCAAAGCGCGCGATCGAGCGCCAGCCGCCAGCGTCCTCCTTCCTCTTTGGTGCAAAGGGGCAAGCACGGCGAGAGCATCAAGCAAAGGCATCCGTTTGATGCAACAAGACCAAGACCAGCCCCAGCAGGTGGAAGGAGTCATCGTGGAGCCCAAGCGGTGTCATCACGAGCCTTTGGCGGCGAGGACCAACTTTAGTCGGGATAAGTGTACCCGCTGTTCCCCTTCAAAATGGCCAATTGTTGGCGCCCTTCGCTCAATATTTGGGAAGAGGCCGGGGCCTTCGCCTATAAATAGGAGTAGCCACACTCGAGCATGAAATAGGCGGAGGGATCGAAGCGATCAGCATCGAGAGAAAAGCAGAGACCCGATCCTCAAGCTAGGCGGCAGGACACCACCTAGCAGTTCATCACACCCACCAAGAACAGACCCTCATGAGGCTGTTCTTCCTATCTTGTTCCTCAATAGCCCAGAGGCAATCCACCACACCACAAACTAGAAGTGCGGTATTACACCTAGCAGTGGCCGAACTAGTATAAATCTTGTGTCTCTTGTCTTTTACATTTAGTAGTTTAGGTCCCTGCGATTGGCGAGTGCAGAGGCGGTGGAGGTTGGATCTCTGCGCACCCAGTGTTTGAACCTCAAGGGTCTGCGGAACCCGAAATCCGGCAGTCTTGTTGCACGGAATGGTTGCCTTTGCTTGATACTCTCGCTGCGCTTGCCTCCTTTGCACCAAAGAGGAAATGAGGACCTTCTGGGCTGGCGCCGCTTGGCGCCCTTAGTCGTCATGGCTTGCATCATGGGCACCTCGTGAGGTACCCGCCTTGATCTCTCCGCCTCCTCGCGAGCCAACTGTGAGGCCATGCACGAGAAGCTTCATGTCGCCCGTGAGGCTTGGCCCTCGCGAGGTCTTGAGCTTGTCTTGATGAAGATGGGTCGTCTTGAGCCACCCCTTGAGCCACGCGCGCGGGCAGAGGCGAGCAAGTCTGGATACCCCATTCCCGAAGCGCCGACAAGTGTGCCTCGTCGTCTTGAGCGAGGCTTTGGTACAATCTTCCGCGAAGACCCTTCTGGTCCACAGGGCCTTCTTTTGACCTTCTTCTCCGGTGCCTTGTAGGCGCGGGACTACTATCTCCGTCGAGGAGAGCATCAGTAGAGCCTTACGGCAGCGGATCCGGACGATGAATCTGCTCAGCTGTCTCCACATAATCCTGATCAAATATGCACAATTACTTAAGACTCCCCCATGAATATATTGGGAAGAACCAAATCCGGAGGAAGTCAGAAAACTCACCGGACTGGGGAGCCGCGCGGCATGAAGTCCGCGGTCCTCGGATGTGGGAGGAGGTACTTCGGAGGCCTTGAACAACACCTTCCATGCGCCTTTGTGCGTCATGTCGTGAAACTTCGGGCGTCGGTGTTGGCGGGGCGAACTCCCCAGATTGAATGCCGTCTTTGGCATGGATGGATCCGGCGGACAAGCATGACCTGGATCCGTTGACAAGCTTGATGTTCTTGTCCTTCATGCTCTTGATGCAGTTTTGGAGTCGGTCAGCTCTGTAGGTTCGCCCGGGCGAGGCCCTTCTTTTCCGGAGGTGAGCGCATGGGGGTTCGGATCGGAACTCGGGGGCGCTGTCGATTGCCACCAGCGGCTCGGTGATGTAGAACCACCCGGCGCCACCCTTTCACGGTCTCCGCAAAGGCCGTCAAGCGAGTGATGTTAGGCATCCTGCCCACCATAGCCCCTCCGCACTCCACTTGCTGGCGCTCACAATCTTGACTTCACGCGAAGATTTGCAGCCTGAGCCAAAGTGAGGCCTAATGCGGAGGAAGGCCTGCGCATCGCCGATGAGCGCCAAGATGTTGAGGGCGATATTTGGGCCTAGATCATGGAAATCTAGCCCGTAGTAGAACATGAGCTTCATGGACGAAGGGATGAAGTAAATCGATCCACAGACGAAGTGGGCGACAAACATGACCCTCTCGTGGGGTGCGGGGTTGGAATGACCTGCCCTTTGTCCGGTAGCCGGTGCTTGCGATGTCTGTGACCAAGTATCCGCCGCCAGAAGATTCGCGATATGCTTTTCTTTCACGGTGGAAGCCACCCTTGCCTCCTGCTCGGACATGTTTAGCATGCGGAGAAGACTTGAGCTAGAACCTTTGGAGCTCGAGGGGCAAGAGAGGCAAAGGAGGAAGAAGGCATGGGTAAAATGGGAACTCTTATCCCTTTATAGAAGCGCACAGCGGTCGCCTCCCCACTTGCCGTTGAGAATCGCTTACTTCCCAAGCGCCACGATTGATGGCATGGTGGGATTACCCATACCGTATTGATGAGAATCCCATGATAAGGGACACGATCTGCTTTGACAAGGCGTGTCAAAAAACTGCCTCATAATAAGCGGCTGTGGCTGGTTGTGGGAAAGCGGTTGAAATGACCCGGCCATAATGACATGTCGCGTTGTCTAAAAAGGTTGTCGACAGATTGCATTTGTAAAATATCATTCTCTCTACGGTGGTATGTGAAGATCATTTTGCGGATCCGGACACGGTTTAAGTGTTTGATAATTACTTTGGAGTATTGGAGAAGGAACCCGCCTTGCAATGCGAAGACAAGACTGCGCGCGGACTCATCGTCATTGAAGCCTGGTTCGAGGGACTCTTGAGGGTCTGGATTAGGGGTATCCGGACAGCGGATTATATACTTCGTCCGGACTATTGAGCGTGAAGATACAAGATTCAAGACTCCGTCCGTGTCCGGATGGGACTCTCCTTTGCGTGGAAGACAAGCTTGGCGATCCGGATATTGTATTTCCTTCCTTGTAACCGACTCCATGTAAACCCTAGCCCTCTCGGTGTCTATATAAACGAAGAGGTTGGTCCTTAGAAGGGCGATCACAATTACAATCATAATCATCATAGGCTAGCTTCTAGGGTTTAGCCTCTACGATCTCGTGGTAGATCTACTCTTGTACTACTCATATCGTCAATATTAATCAAGCGAGGGGTAGGGTTTTACCTCCATCGAGAGGGCCGAACACAGGTAAACATTGTGTCCCTTGCTTCATGTTGCCATCAGCCTAAGGCGCTGAGATCGGGACCCCCTACCGAGATCCGCGGTTTGACACCGGCGAGCGCGCCCTCCACCCTCGTGGCGCCTCCTCCTTTCTTGACCGAGGGTCCAAGTCTCTGGATCATATCGATGAGAAAATCACGTTCCCGAAGGTTTCATTCCGTTTGGACTCCGTTTGATATTCATTTCTTGAAACACTGAAATAGGCAAAAAACATCAATTCAGGTTGGGCCTCCGGTTAATAGGTTAGTTCAAAAGTAATATAAAAGTGGAAAATAAAGCCCAATATAGTCCAAAACAGTAGATAATATAGCATGGAGCAATCAAAAATTATAGATCGTTGGAGCGTATCGGGCATCCTAAGCTTCATTCCTGCTCGTCCTCGGTAGGTAAATGATAAAAATAGAATTTTGATGCGCAGTGCTACTTGGCATAATTTCAATGTAACTCTTCTTAATTGTGGTATGAATATTCAGATCCGAAAGATTCAAGACAAAGGTTTAATATTGACATAAAATAGTAATACTTCAAGCATACTAACAAAGCAATTATGTCTTCTCAAAATAACATGGCCAAAGAAAGTTCATCCCTACAAAATCATATAGTTTAGTCATGCTCCATTTTCTTCACACAAGAATGCTCTCATCATGCACAACCCGATGACAAGCCAAGCAATTGTTTCATACTTTAGTAATCTCAAACCTATAAACTTTCACGCAATATATGGCGCGAGCCATGGACATAGCACTATGGGTGGAATAGAATATGATGATGGGGATTATGTGGAGAAGACAAAAAAAGAGAAGATCTTACATCAACGAGGCTAATCAGCGGGCTATGGAGATGCCCATCAATTGATGTTAATGCAAGGAGTAGGGATTGCCATGCAGCGGATGCACTAGAGCTATAAATGAATGAAATCTCAGCAAAAGAAACTAAGTGGGTGTGCATCCAATTTTCTTGCTCACGAAGACCTAGGGCACTTGAGGAGGCCCATTGTTGGAATATACAAGCCAAGTTCTATAATGAAAAATTCCTACTAGTATATGAAAGTGACAAAACAAGAGACTCTCTATATGAAGAACATGGTGCTACTTTGAAGCACAATATATGAGACTCGCTATATGAAGAACATGGTGCTACTTTGAAGAACAAGTGTGGTAAAGGATAGTAGCATTGTCCCTTCTCTCTTTTTCTCTCATTTTTTTGTGTGGGCTTCTTTGGCTTCTTTCATTTTTGGGCTTCTTTGACCTCTTTTATTTTTAATAACCTCACATGGGACAATGCTCTAGAAAATGATGATCATCACACTTCTATTTATTTACAACTCAATATTACAACTCGATACTAGAACATAGTATGACTCTATATGAATGCCTCCGGCGGTGTATCGGGATATGCAACGAATCAATGAGTGACATGTATGAAAGAATTATGAATGGTGGCTTTGCCACAAATACTATGTCAACTACATGATCATGCTAAGCAATATGACAATGATGAATGTGTCATGATGAACGGGATGGTGGAAAGTTGCATGGCAATATATATATCTCGGAATGGCTATGGGAATGCCATAATAGGTAGGTATGGTGGCTGTTTTGAGGAAGATATAAGGAGGTTTATGTGTGAAAGAGCGTATCATATCACGGGGTTTGGATGCACCGGTGAAGTTTGCACCAACTCTCAATGTGAGAAAGGGCAATGCACGGTACCGAAGAGGCTAGCAATGATGGAAGGGTGAGAGTGCGTATAATACATGGACTCAACATTATTCATAAAGAACTCACGTACTTATTGCAACAATCTACAAGCCATCAAAAACCAAAGCACTACACACATGCTCCTAGGGGGATAGATTGGTAGGAAAAGACCATCGCTCGTCCTCGACCGCCACTCATAAGGAGGACAATCAAATAACACCTCATGTTTCAAATTTGTTACATAACGTTTACCATACGTGCATGCTACGGGACTTGTAAACTTCAACACAAGCATTTCTCAAATTCACAACTACTCAACTAGCACGACTTTGATATTATCACCTCCATATCTCAAAACAATTATCAAGCATCAAACTTTTCTTAGTATTCAACACACTCATAAGAAAGTCTTTACTATTTCTGTATACCTAGCATATTATTAAGCAAATTACCATGCTATTTAAGACTCTCAAAATAATCTAAGTGAAGCATGAGAGATCAATAGTTTCTATAAAACAAATCCACCACCGTGCTCTAAAAGATATAAGTGAAGCACTAGAGCAAAACTATATAGCTCAAAAGATATAAGTGAAGCACATAGAGTATTCTAACAAATTCCAATTCATGTATGGCTCTCTAAAAGGTGTGTACAGAAAGGATGATTGTGGTAAACTAACAAGCAAAGGCATAAATAATACAAGGCGATCCAAGCAAAACACATATCATGTGGTGAATAAAATATAGCTCAAGTAGAGTTACCGATGGAAGTGGACGAAAGAGGGGATGCCTTCCGGGGCATACCCAAGCTTTGACTTTTTGGTGTGCTTAGATTATCTTGGGGGTTCCATGGGCATCCCCAAGCTTAGGCTCTTGCCACTCCTTGTTCCATAATCCCTCAAAAGATTTCACCCAAAACTTGAAAACTTCACAACACAAAACTCAACAAAAATCTCGTGAGCTCCGTTAGCGAAAGAAAACAAAAGACCACTTCAAGATACTGTAATGAACTCATTATTTATTTATATTGGTGTTAAAACTACTGTTTTCCAACTTCTCTATGGATTATAAACTATTCTATTAATCATAGATTCATCAAAATAAGCAAACAACACACGAAAAACAGAATCTGTCAAAAACAGAACAGTCTGTAGCAATCTGTAACTACGCAAACTTATAGAACTCCAAAATTCGGACAAAATAGGAAGACCTAGGAAATTTGTTTATTGATCATAAGCATTTGGAATCACTATTTTATCACGTTCTGGTGATTTTAACAATTGTTTTTCGTGAACGAAAGTTTCTGGAAATTACAGCAAGATCAAATAACTATCATCCAAGAAGATCCTATAGGTTTAACTTGGCACAAACACTAATTAAATCATAAAACCACATCTAAACAGAAGTTAGATGGATTATTTATTACTAAACAGAAACAAAACGAAAAAACTAAAAATAAAATTGGGTTGCCTCCCAACCAACGCTATCGTTTAACGCCCTAGCTAGGCATAAAAGCAAGGATAGATCTAGGTATTGCCATCTTTGGTGGCAATTCTTCAACGAGCATCTACCTTCCTTAGAAATTTCTATATTTCTAGTAATTATCAAATTTTTAGGCAAAAGATCGAAAAATTCATTCGTAGCAAATGGTTCTTTAATGATAGCAAAAAGATTGGGATGAATACTTATAGATTTAAGATCCGCGGTTTCCTTACTAGAGGATTCACCCTTATTCTTTGGAACATACATGAGCTTAGCAATTTTAGTAGGTGAACTTGGAGTATTTTTTAAGAGAGAAAAAGCGGTTCCAAGTTGGTAATGATACCCTCAAGTTTATCAATTCTAGAGGAATCTTGATTTATTTTCTCATTAACTATGGGTTCCTTCTCCTTAATATTTTTCAAAGTTACTCCTACCTTAGATCCATATTAGGTAATTTGATTGTGGATCTTTTTATCTAGATTTTCAATTAACTCAACGGTAGCAACTTTATTTTCAATAATTTCAAGTATTTGCATTACATGCTCCAAAGTTAACATAGTTCCATTAACCAAAAGAGGTGGTGAGCCAAATAAATCTATCATAGCATTATAAGAATAAAAGGTATGGCTACCCAAGAAATTCCCTCGGTAATGGTATCAAGGATATATCTATACCAAGGATTAGCACCTACATAAAATTGCGGAGAAGAACTGAGGTAGATTGTTTCCTAGTAGATCTATTTTGAGCATTGCAAATTCTATACCAGCGTCTTTTAGATTTTCTCCTCCCTTTGCTTAAAATTTAGAACTTCATTCTCGGGAGACAACGGAGAAGATATAAGACTAGCCATAACGACAAACAAGCGATCCGGATAAGGGATTGTGATGGGTACTTGGTATGTTGACTTTTGCGTGAGACTGCCGACAGCGGCGCGAGAAATCCTTCTTGCTATGTCTTGAGCTTGCGTTGGTTTTCCCGAAGAGGAGAGGATGATGCAGCGAGTAGCGTAAGTATTTCCCTCAGTTTTTGAGAACCAAGGTATCAATCCAGTAGGAGGCCACGCGCAAGTCCCTCGTACCTACACAAAACAAATAGCTCCTCGCAACCAACGCGAATAGGGGTTGTCAATCTCTTCACGGTCACTTACGAGAGTGAGATCTGATAGATAATATTTTTGGTATTTTTGGTATCAAGATGCAAAGTAAAATAAAAAGGCAAAGTAAAGAGCAAAGCAATAATAAAGCGTAGGAAGATTAGTATGATGAAAATAGACCCAGGGGCCATAGATTTCACTAGCGGCTTCTCTCAAGAGCATAGGTATTTTACGGTGGGTGAATGAATTACTGTTGAGCAATTGACAGAATTGAGCATAGTGATGAGAGTATTGATACGTCCATTTTGCATCATGCTTTTATATCGATATTTATCGCATTATGGGCTGTTATTTCACGTTATGTCACAATACTTATGGCTATTCTCTCTTGTTTTATAAGGTTTACATGAAGAGGGAGAATGCGGCAGCTGGAATTCGAAATTTGGAAAAGGAGCAAATATTGAAGGCCTATTCTGCAACTCAAAAGTCCTGAAACTCCACGGAATACCTTAAAATAAATAAAGAAAAATCATCGCCAAAGATGAAGGCCAGGGGCCCACACCTGCTCACGAGGGTGGGGCGCCCCCCCCAGGCGCGCCCCCTACCTCGTGGGCCCCTGGTGGCTCTCCGGCGTCCATCTTCTCCTATATGAAGTCTTCGATGAGAAAAAAATCATAAGCAACCTTTGGGGCGAGACTCCGCCGCCACAGGCGGAACCTTGCGGAACCAATCTAGGGCTCGGTGAGGCTGTTCTGCTGGGGACACTTCCCTCGGGAGGAAATCATCGCCATCATCATCATCCAGCGCTCCTCTCATCGGGAGAGGGCAATCTCCATCAACATCTTCACCAGCACCATCTCATCTCCAAACCCTAGTTCATCTCTTGTATCAATTCTTGTCTCCAAGTCCGGGATTGGTGCTAGTAGGTTGCTAGTAGTGTTGATTACTCCTTGTAGTTGATGCTAGTTGGTTTATTTGGTGGAAGATCATATGTTCAGATCCTTTATGCATATTATTACCCCTCTGATTATGAACATGAATATGCTTTGTGAGTAATTACGTTTGTTCCTGAGGACACGGGAGAAGTCTTGCTATTAGTAGTCATGTGAATTTGGTATTAGATTCGATATTTTGATGAGATGTATGTTGTCTAACCTCTAGTGGTGTTATGTGAGCGTCGACTACATAACACTTCACCATTATTGGGCCTAGAGGAAGGCATTGGGAAGTAATAAGTAGATGATGGGTTGCTAGAGTGTGAAGCTTGAACCCTAGTTTATCGTTGCTTCGTAAGGGCTGATTTGGATCCATATGTTTCATGCTATGGTTAGGTTTACCTTAATACTTTTGTTGTAGTTGTGGATGCTTGCAATAGAGGTTAATCATAAGTGGGATGCTTGTTCAAGTAAGAACAGCACCCAAGCACCGATCCACCCACATATCAAATTATCAAAGTACGAGCGCGAATCATATGGCGTGATGAAAACTAACTTGCGATATTCCCATGTGTCCTCGGGGCGCTTTTCCTATTATAAGAGTTTGTTCGGCTTGTCCTTTGCTACAAAAGTTGGGCCACCTTGCTGCACCTTATTTACTTTTGTTACTTGTTGCTCGTTACAATTTACCTTATCACAAAACTATCTGTTACCACTTATTTGAGTACTTGCGAGAGAATACCTTGCTGAAAACTGCTTATCATTTCATACGCTCCTCGTTGGGTTCGACACTCTTACTTATCGAAAGGACTACGATAGATCCCCTATACTTGTGGGTCATCAAGACTCTTTTCTGGCACCGTTGCCGGGGAGTGTAGCGCCTTTGGTAAGTGGAATTTGGTAAGGAAAAATTTATATAGTGTGCTGAAATTTTCTGTCACTTGTTACTATGGAAAGTAATTCTATGAGGGGCTTGTTCAGGGTATCTTCACCCGTCGAGTGAAACAAAGTTGCTCCTCAACCTACTCAACCTATTGAAAATGAAACTCCTTTTGAATTTCCTTGGGTATCATGGAAAAACTGCTGGCTAATACTTTTACGGAGATGGAACAAAGCATCTGACGAGCATCTCGCTATGTGGATGATATTTGTGGACTATTTAAGCTTGCGGTATACCCGATGATGTTGTTAAAAAGAAGGCTTTCCTTTATCTTTGGAGGAGGCGCATTGACATGGTATAGGCTATGTGATGATACGAGATCATGGAACTATAAAAGAGTGAAATTGGAATTTCATCAAAAGTATTACCCTATGCATCTTGTTCATCGTGATCGCAATTATATATATAATTTTGGCCTCATGAAGGAGAAAGCATCGCTCAAGCTTGGGGAGGCTTAAATCAATGTTATATTCATGCCCCAATCATGAGCTCTCAAGAGAAGTGATTATGCAAAGTTTTTATGCTCGGCTTTCTCATAATAATCAAACCATGCTCGATACTTCTTGTCTTTGGCTCTTTTATGATGAAGCCTATTGAATTTAGATGGAATTTATTGGATAGAATTAAGCGCAACTCTGAAGATTGGGACCTCGGCGAAGGTAAGGAGTCAGGTATGACACCTAAGTTTGATTGTGTTAAATCTTTTATGGATACCGATATTTTCCGTAAGTTTAGCACTAAATATGGACTTGACTCGAGATAGTAGCTTCTTTACGTGAATCTTTTGCTACTTATGTTGATCTCCCTAAGGAGAAGTGGTTTAAATATCATCCTCCATAGAAGTAAAAGTAGCTGCACCTATTAAAGTTGAAGAAAAGACTATCACTTATAATGATCCTATTGTTCCCACCTCTTATGTTGAGAAACCACCTGTTAGAGTAAAGGATCATGCTAAAGCTTCAACTGTTGTTAAGTAAAAGCAATATTAGAACTTATACACCTCTGAGCAAGTCAAAGTAGAACCTAATATTGCTATTGTTAAAGATCTCTTGTCGATAATATTGATGGGCATGTCATTCAATTCTCTGGTGAAGCTGCTAGAATTGCTAAACCTGTGATAGAGATAAACATAGACACTGTGGTAGGCGTGCTGTTATTTCTGTTAAAATAGGAGATCATTGTTATCATGGCTTATGTGATATGGGTGCTAGTGCTAGTGTTATACCTATTACCTTGTATGAAGAAATTAAGCATGAAATTGCACCTTTGAGATAGAAGATATTGATGTTACAATTAAACTTGCCAATAGAGATACTATTTCACCAATGGGAATTGTTAGAGATGTTGAAGTCTTGTGTGGGAAAACTAAATATCCTGCTGATTTTCTTGTTCTTGGTTCTCCACAAGATAGCTTTTGTCCCATTATATTTGGTAGACCCTTCTTGAATCTTTATTAATGCTAAGATAGACTGCGAAAAGAATGTTGTTACTATTGGCTTGGATGATATGGTTCATGAGTTTAATTTCTCTAAATTTAGTAAACAACATCATTAAGAACAATTGCCTAGTAAGGATGAAATTATTGGTCTTGCTTCTATTGCCGTACCTCCTAGTGATCCTTTAGAACACTATTTGCTAGACCATGAAAATGATATGTTTATGAATGAAAGAAGGAAATAGATGAAGTATTCTTTAAACAAGAACCTATTACGAAACACAATTTGCTGTTGAAATCCTAGGGATCCTCCTCCACCCAAGGGTGATCCGTGTTTGAGCTTAAACCGTTGCTGATAATCTTAAATATGCTTATCTTGATGAAAAGAAAATATATCCTGTTATTATTAGTGCTAACCTTTGAGCATGAAGAAGAAAGATTATTGAAAACTACGAAGAAGCACCGTGCAGCTATTGGATATACTCTTGATGATCTTAAGGGCATTAGTCCCACTCTATGTCAACATAAAATAAATTTGGAAGCGGATGCCAAACCAGTTCGTGATCCTCAACGACGTTTGAATCCTAAAATGAAAGAAGTGGTAAGAAAAGAAATACTCAAGCTTACGGAGGCAGGTATAATTTATCCGTTCTTTGATAGTCGGTGGGTAAGTCCTGTCCATTGTGTCCCTAAGAAGGGAGGTATTCTGTTGTCCCTAATGATAAAGATGAATTGATCCATAAAGAATTATCACAGGTTATAGGATGGTAATTGATTTCCATAAATTAAATAAAGCTACTAAGAAAGATCATTACCCTTACCTTTTATTGATCAAATGCTAGAAAGATTATGCAAACATACACATTATTGCTTTCTAGATGGTTATTCGGTTTCTCTCAAATACGTGTCGGCTAAAGATCAATCAAAGACTACTTTTACATGCCCTTTTGGTACTTTTGCTTATAGGCGTATGCCTTTTGGTTTATGTAATGCACTGCTACCTTTCAAAGATGCATGATGGCTATATTCTCGACTTTTGTGAAAAGATTTGTGAGGTTTTCATGGGCGACTTTTCGTCTATGGTTCCTCTTTTGATGATTGCTTGAGCAATCTTGATCGAGTTTTGCAGAGATGTGAAGAAACTAATCTTGTCTTGAATTGGGAAAAGTGCCACTTTATGGTTAATGAAGGTATTGTCTTGGGGCACAAAGTTACGAAAGAGGTATTGAAGTTGATAAAGCCAAGGTTGATGCTATTGAAAAGATGCCATGTCCCAAGGACATCAAAGGTATAAGAAGTTTCCTTGGTCACGCGGATTTTATAGGAGGTTCATTAAGGACTTCTCAAAATTTCTCGACCTCGACTAATTTATTACAAAAGATGTACCATTTGTCTTTGATGATGATTGTGTAGAAGCATTTGAAATACTTAAGAAAGCATTAGTCTCTGCACCTATTGTTCAGCCACTGATTGGAATTTACCCTTTGAAATTATGTGTGATGCTAGTGATTATCTTGTAGGTGCTGTTCTAGGGCAAAGAGTTGATAAGAAATTAAATGTTATCCATTATGCTAGTAAGACTCTAGACAATGCTCAAAGAAATTATGCTACTACCGAAAAGGAACTTTTAGCAGTTGTATTTGCTTGTGATAAATTCAGACCCTATATTGTTGATTCTAAAGTAACTATTCACACTGATCATGCTGCTATTAAATATCTTATGGAAAAGAAAGATGCTAAACCTAGACTTATTAGATGGGTTCTCTTGCTGCAAGAATTTGATTTGCATATTGTTGATAGAAAAGGAGCTGAGAACCCGTTGCGGACAACTTATCTAGGTTAGAGAATGTTCTTGATGACCCACTACCTATTGATGATAGCTTTCCTGATGAACAATTAAATGTCATAAGCACTTCTCGTAGCACTCCATGGTATGCTGATTATGCTAATTATATTGTTGCTAAATTTATACCACCTAGCTTCACATACCAACAAAAGAAAAAGTTCTTTTATGATTTGCGACATTACTTTTGGGATGACCCACATCTTTATAAAGAAGGAGTAGATGGTGTTATTAGGCGTTGTGTACTGAGCATGAACAGGAACAGATCCTACATAAGTGTCACTCCGAAGCTTATGGAGGACACCACGCTGGAGATAGAACTGCACATAAGGTATTGCAATCTGGTTTTATTGGCCTACTCTCTTCAAGGATGCCCGTAAGTTTGTTTTGTCTTGTGATGAATGTCAAAGAATTGGTAATATTAGTAGGCGTCAAGAAATGCCTATGAATTATTCACTTGTTATTGAACCATTTGATGTTTGGGGCTTTGATTATATGGGACCTTTTCCTGCCTCTAATGGATATACACATATTTTAGTTGTTGTTGATTACGTTACTAAGTGGGTAGAAGCTATTCCAACTAGTAGTGCTGATCATAACACTTCTATTAAAATGCTTAAGGAAGTTATTTTTCGAGGTTTGGAGTCCCTAGATATTTAATGGTGATGGTGGTTCACACTTTATTCATGGTGCTTTCCATAAAATGCTTGCTAAATATGGCGTTAATCATAGAATTGCATCTCCATATCACCCATGATCTAGTGGTCAAGTAGAATTGAGTAATAGAGAGCTCAAATTAATTTTGCAAAAGGCATTAATAGGTCTAGAAAGAATTGGTCCAAGAAACTTGATGATGCATTATGGGCATATAGAACTGCATATAAGAATCCTATGGGTATGTCTCCGTATAAAATGGTTTATGGAAAAGCATGTCACTTACCTCTCGAACTAGAACATAAGGCATATTGGGCTATTAAAGAGCTCAACTATGATTTCAAACTTGCCGGTGAGAAGAGGTTATTTGATATTAGCTCACTTGATGAATGGAGAACCCAAGCTTATGAAAATGCCAAGTTGTTTAAAGAAAAAGTTAAAAGATGGCATGACAAAAGGATACAAAAGCGTGAGTTTAATGTAGGTGATTATGTATTGCTATACAACTCTCGTTTAAGATTTTTTGCAGGAAAACTTCTCTCTAAATGGGAAGGTCCCTACGTTATCGAGGAGGTCTATCGTTCCGGTGCCATAAAAATCAACAACTTCGAAGGCACAAATCCGAAGGTGGTAAACGGTCAAAGAATCAAACACTATATCTCAGGTAATCCTATAAATGTTGAAACTAATATTATTGAAACCGTAACCCCGGAGGAATACATAAGGACACTTTCGAGCGTTCGGACTCGAAAAGGAATAGGTATGTGTTACGGTAAGTAAACCGACTCCAAAACAAATTCTAAGGCAATATTTCTCCGTTTTGGAATATTTAGAAAAATAGAAAAATAAGTAGCAGTCCGGGGAGGACACGAGGCCTCCACGAGGGTGGAGGGCGCGCCCTACCCCCTGGCGCGCCCCCTACCTCGTGAGCACCTCGTGTGCCCTCCGGACTCCGTTTTCTTGCGATACGTATTTTGGTCGGTAAAAATTCATTATATATTCTCCCGAAGGTTTTGGCGACCGTATCACGCAAATATCCTCTGTTTTCGTTTTGAGCTGTTTCCGTTGCAGATTTGAGGATTAGGAGACTCGATCATCCTTCTATGAGGTGAGCCTATGCCATGGAAGGTGGGCGACAATCTTGCATCATCAACAACACCTCCACCGCCAACAACAAAGAAGGAGACATAATCACATGGGTATGGGCACTCCCCTTGGCAACTGCCAAGCTTGGGGGAGGTTCCCCGGTATCGTATCACCATCACAACTCCTATCTTTACCGTTTTCTTAGTTCGATCCTATTAGTAGTATCTTGATATAGTAGAATAAAGTCATGGCATGATCTAGTTTTGAAGTTTTGCTTTATGATCCCTCTATGCAATCGAGTCCGTGAGCTATATATAATAAAGATTAGTGTTGAGTCAAGGGCTTGATTACTTTGCCATGATCTTGAGTGAATAAAAGAAAAGAATAAAAAGAAACAAAGAGTTCATATTGATCTTATTGAAAGTAATGACTTCACATAGAAAGAGTATGATGATTAAAAGTTGTTGGGAGTTGGCAAATATAGCTTTGGTCATCGTTGCAATTAATAGGAAGTAATAAGGAGAGAGGTTTCACATATAGATATATTATCATTGACATCTTTTATGATTGGGAGCACTCATTAAAATATGACATGCTAAAGAGTTGATGTTGGACAAGGAAGACAACGTAATGAGTTATGTTTTCTTATATCTGAGATAAAGTATATTGTCATGGATCTCCTAACATGTTGAGCTTGCCTTTCCCCCTCATGCTAGCCAAATTCTCAGCACCAAGTAGAGATACTACTTGTGCTTCCAAATATCTATAAACCAGTTTAGCCATGAGAGTCCACCATATCTACCTATGGATTGAGTAAGATCCTTCAAGTAAGTTGTCATCGGTGCAAGCAATAAAATTGCTCTCTAAATATGCATGACTTATTAGTGCAGAGAAATAAGCTTTATACGAACTTGTTGTGGAAGTAATAAAAGCGACGGACTGCATAATAAAGTTCACATACAAGGGCAATATAAAGTGGCGTTCTTTTGCATTAAGATTTTGTGCATCCAACCATAAAAGCGCATGGCAACCTCTGCTTCCCTCTGCGAAGGGCCTATCTTTTATTATTATCTTCTACCTTATGCAAGAGTCACGGTGATCTTCACCTTTCCTTTTATTTTATCCTTTGGCAAGCTCAGCATGTTGGAAAGAACATATATATATATATATATATATATATATATATATATATATATATATATATATATATATATATCTAATTGGATGTGGGGAGCATGAATTATTATTGTTGACATTACCCTTGAGGTAAAAGGTTGTGGGGCAAAACTATAAGCCCTATCTTTCTCTGTGTCCGATTAAAACTCCGTAACCACAAGTATTGCGTGAGTGTTAGCAATTATGAAGGACTAAGTGATAGTTGAGTATGTGGACTTGCTTTTAAGCTCGACATAGACTCTTTCGATGTTATGATAAATTGCAATTGCTTCAATGACTGAGGTATAATTTGTTGGTGCTCAATAAGGTTTCGATTCATACTTTGGCTTTGTGAAAAGATCATCACTTGAACATGAGTAATCATATGACAAATCAATATATGTTGCTGTTATGAGAATAATCATGATGCCTTCATGTCCGTATTTTATTTTTATCGGCGCCTCTACCTCTAAACATGAGGACATATTTATTGTTATCGGCTTTTAAGCGAGGACAAGCGAGGTCTAAGCTTGGGGAGTTGATCGTCCATTTTGCATCATGCTTTTATATCGATATTTATCGCATTATGGGCTGTTATTTCACGTTATGTCACAATACTTATGGCTATTCTCTCTTATTTTACAAGGTTTACATGAAGAGGAGAATGCGGCAGCTGGAATTCAGGGTGGAAAAGGAGCAAATATTGAAGGCCTATTCTGCGCAACTCAAAAGTCCTGAAACTCCACGGAATACCTTAAAATAAATAAAGAAAAATAAATCGCCAAAGATGAAGGCCGGGGCCCACACCCTGCTCACGAGGGTGGGGCGCCCCCCCCCAGGCGCGCCCCTACCTCGTGGGCCCCTGGTGGCTCTCGGCGCCCATCTTCTCCTATATGAAGTCTTTCGATGAGAAAAAATCATAAGCAACCTTTGGGACGAGACTCCGCCGCCACAGGCGGAACCTTAGCGGAACCAATCTAGGGCTCCGTGAGCTGTTTCTGGGGACACTTCCCTCGGGAGGAAATCATCGCCATCATCATCACCAGCGCTCCTCTCATCGGGAGAGGGCAATCTCCATCAACATCTTCACCAGCACCATCTCATCTCAAACCCTAGTTCATCTCTTGTATCAATTCTTGTCTCCAAGTCCGGGATTGGTGCTAGTAGGTTGCTAGTAGTGTTGATTACTCCTTGTAGTTGATGCTAGTTGGTTTATTTGGTGGAAGATCATATGTTCAGATCCTTTATGCATATTATTACCCCTCGATTATGAACATGAATATGCTTTGTGAGTAATTACGTTTGTTCACGAGGACAAGGGAGAAGTCTTGCTATTAGTAGTCATGTGAATTTGGTATTAGATTCGATATTTTGATGAGATGTATGTTGTCTAACCTCTAGTGGTGTTATGTGAGCGTCGACTACATAACACTTCACCATTATTGGGCCTAGAGGAAGGCATTGGGAAGTAATAAGTAGATGATGGGTTGCTAGAGTGACGAAGCTTAAACCCTAGTTTATCGTTGCTTCGTAAGGGCTGATTTGGATCCATATGTTTCATGCTATGGTTAGGTTTACCTTAATACTTTTGTTGTAGTTGCGGATGCTTGCAATAGAGGTTAATCATAAGTGGGATGCTTGTTCAAGTAAGAACAGCACCCAAGCACCGATCCACCCACATATCAAATTATCAAAGTACGAGCGAATCATATGAGCGTGATGAAAACTAACAGCGATATTCCCATGTGTCCTCGGGGCGCTTTTCCTATTATAAGAGTTTGTTCGGCTTGTCCTTTGCTACAAAAAGTTGGGCCACCTTGCTGCACCTTATTTACTTTTGTTACTTGTTGCTCGTTACAATTTATCTTATCACAAAACTATCTGTTACCACTTATTTCAGTACTTGCGAGAGAATACCTTGCTGAAAACCGCTTATCATTTCATACGCTCCTCGTTGGGTTCGACACTCTTACTTATCGAAAGGACTACGATAGATCCCCTATACTTGTGGGTCATCA
>JAHIAM010002833.1:0-28793 GCA_021605205.1 Aegilops longissima
GCTTGGGAGATAAGCGAGTTTTATTAGGCGGTGGGGACGATAGCTTTGTCCGTCCATATAAGGGATAAGGATCCACTTTTTCACACACGCCTTCTTCCTCCTTTGCTCATCCATTTCACAAGACTTGAGCTCTAGCGCCCAAGTCCGCACATCCCACCTCAACCTTCTCCAACTATGTCCGGAGCGGGAGGCAAGTGGATGGCATCCTCCGTCACAGAGGGGCACATCAAAAAGCTGCGAAAGGCCGGATACTTGTCCGACGACATCGCGCATAGGCTCCCCGACAAGGGGCAGCTCATCCCCACCCCCAGGCCCCACGAGAGGGTGGTGTTCCTCCCCCACTTCCTCCGCGGACTAGGTTTTCCACTTCACCCATTTGTCCGGGGGCTCATGTTCTACTACGGCCTAGATTTCCATGATCTGGCCCCGAATTTCATCCTCAACATCTCAGCGTTCATCTCGTGTGCGAGGCCTTCCTCTGCATCCAGCCCCACTTCGGCTTATGGCTGAAGACCTTCAGTGTCAAGCCGAAGGTAGTGGGCGGCCGCCAAGAGGAGTGCGGAGGCGCCATGGTTGGCAAGATGGCCAACGTCCTATGGCTCGAGGGCTCCTTCATGGAGACTATAAAGGGGTGGCAATCGGGGTGGTTCTACATCACCGAGCCGCGCGACTCTAAATGGGCAGCGGCCCCCGAATTCCGATCTGGCTTCCCTACACGGCTCACCTCATGGAAAGAGACGGGCCTGACGTGGGGTAATCGGAAGAGCTGACCGGACTCCAAACTCTGCGTCCAAACCTGGTGGACAAGAAGCTCAAGCTTGTCAACGTAGTCCAGTTATGCTCATCCGCCGGATCCTCCCATGCCAGCAAAGGGCCTTCAACTTGTGGGAATTTGATCCGCACATCATCGATTCTTGAGCGGCTCTTGACACTACGCACGAAGATGCACGGAAGGTGCTATTCAAGGGCGCCGAGGCTCCGTGATCCGCCATCGAAGATCGCGGATTCAGCTCATGACATCAAGCCAGCGAGGTAAGCTATTTTACCCTTTACGGGACTCTTTTTCATAGTTTAACTCTATGTAGGATCTAAAACTCCCTCACCTTTGACAGGACTAGCAGAAGACGTCCGGACAGGTTGACTGTCCGGCTCCCTTGCCAGAAGAACCAGCGGACGCCCGATTGACAGGGCTGCTGGTTCCGGCACCTTATGTGGTGCCGGAGAAGAAGGCCAAGAAGAAGGACACGGGAACTCGAAGGAGTTCCCGGCGCCAGGTGTTGTCGGACTCATCGTCCGATGACTCCTAGGCGGACTCCTCCCGCGAAGACGAGGAGGAGGAAAAAGAGGCCTCTCCCCCAGCGTGGGGAGAGAAGAAAAGGAAGGCCGCCCCAACTGGGGAGGCCGGAGGGTCCAAGAAGGAAAGGACCCTTCCTCCGGACTACACCACGAACACCGACGACGGCAAAGAGGGGTGGCCACCGAGGACCAAGCCCCTGGCGAAATCGGAAGTGTCCGAACACCAGAATAACTCATGGCGTTCCATTTGTCGCACAACATCTTCTAACGCCGAATATAACCATGCAGCCCGCCAAGGGCGGGCTCGGACGCCCGACGAGCGGCTCCACAGATTCGTCGGATGTGAATAGCACCTCACTTCCGACCGCCTCGTCTCCTCCCCGCCTTGGATGGCGCCGAGGTGGAGTCCCAAAAGGGGCCCAGCCAGAGGAGGTGGCCCTCAGAGGCGCCCGTAAGGCGACCTCCGGACTCGGCCAAGAAGGGATAAAACCGAAGGGCTTTAAGTCCGCCCCGGTCCGAGTCCGTCTGGAACCTTCAGTTGTTCCGAGTCCGGCGAGCGATCCTTCATAAGAAGGGCAAGATGACGACGGTGACCTCCGCCCAACCGAGGCACCGGATAATTTGATGGAGGCGCTTAACGGCGCTTCCATCGACGAGGAGCACCGCACTTTTATGAGTGTGGTGATCCGAGAAAGTTCGATCCGCCAAGAGCGGGCTGATCAAGCTTGTGCCGACCTTCTAACAGCCTTTGAGGTATGTATTTATGATACGTAAAATATTACCGCATAGATAGTAGCCCTGATGCTCAGTTTGGTGTTCGGAAAGAAAAGCCGAACTGAGGATCTAAAAGATATCTGTGAGGAGTCTAACATAAGTGTGTCAATATGGGAATGCAAGCTGCTTGCTGACCTGCCGCCAGACCGATCATGGAGGTTGATGCATTGAAGCGAGCCTCGAGCGGTCGAGAACGAGCTCGGCCTTGCCAAGAAGCAGCTCGAGGACAAGGAAGGTAAGAAATACCTTATGGGAGTAATTAAAAGATGTGGTTGCAAAAATGACAGGAATAACGTGAATATTGCAGGGCCACTTAACGAGGTGGCGACTCAAGGAAGCGGTGTCCAAGGCCGAAGCAATGCGGCTGCGGAGCGCACCGAGCGAGAGAAGCAGGAGGCACGGGTGGCGGAGGTGTGGCGAGAGCTCCAGGCTCTCGTGGAAAAACACGAGAGTTCGGAGCGTGACTCAAAGACTCGAGAGTCCAAGCTCGCCTCGGCCCTTGAGAGCGCCAAAGCCGCTAACGCCGAAGCCCAAAAAGCCCTCCAGGAAATTGAGGCGATGAAGAAGATAGCGGCGGGTAAGGCATTCTTTATGCAAAGCAAGCATGTGAAGGTGAATTATCTGTTACTTACCCGAATCCGGAGCTCTCCAGGAGGATTCGCAGATCTGCCCCGCAGTGTGTCCGATGCTGCCGCATTCTACCGAGCCGAGGAGGGAAGCTCGACAGAGAAGGTGTT
This sequence comes from Aegilops longissima, assembly GCA_021605205.1. NCBI lineage: Eukaryota > Viridiplantae > Streptophyta > Magnoliopsida > Poales > Poaceae > Aegilops > Aegilops longissima. The sequence goes on from JAHIAM010002833.1 coordinate 2,808, forward strand.
CTGGTCTCAGTATGCTGAGGCTGGACACCCGGTGCCCTTAAGCGACCAGTTGAAGCAGCTGGTCGAGCTCCATAAGGTGGCCGAACAGGCCATGAAGGGCCTCATAGTTCGGTTGTGGCCTAAGGAAGCCATGCCTGGGAGCTACTTCAGGCTGGTGAGGCGGCTGGTGGACGCGTGTCCATGGGTTGAAGTCGTCAAGCGTTCCGTCTGCATCGAAGGTGCTCGTAGGGCCCTTGCCCGTGCTAAGGTGCACTGGGGCAAGATGGACGCTGAGAAGCTTGTGACGGACGGACCACCACCGGGCAAGGAGCATCGCAAGCCTGAAATGTATTATGAGGGCGTCCTTAAGGGTGCCCGCCTTATAGCGGGTGAATGCTCCAAAGATGTAATTTTTTAGTAGACTCGCATTTGTTATCCTCAGACGCTGAAAACTTGTTCATATCGCTTAAGCAACACTTTTGAATTTAAAATATTACCTTCATGCGTAGTGTATTAAATTTGAGAGATGGCGAGTCGTCGGCTTCAGCCCCCCATGCCACAGTCTTTGGGGTGTTCGGGATAAACTTGAGCGCTCTTGTTCTCATTCTTGGGACCTTCGATGGAGGCCCTCAACGCAACGAACAAGGCAACCGGACTATAATGCTTGAACACTCTCACTTATTCATAGAATTCTATAATTTTAAATTTCGGTGAAGCCCCTGGTATTCGGAAGACCGAGTTCGGGGCGCTATCCACGCCTAGGCCGGACAATGCCGACTCCTCGCTCTAAGCGGCATAAGTCTTTAGGGACTCGAAAACCTCTCGAACAGCGACCGGCTCTCGCCCTATCATGACGGTCAGTTTTAGCTTTCTCCACTGAGGTGCTTAACCCAGCTCAACCGGGGCACAATCGCAGTGGTTCTCCCAGCGCTACCTTAGCCGATATAACGGAACATAAGGTACCAAAACATGGGAGCCGGGCAAACCCAACTATTGACCCAAGACATGATTCAGAGCCGATGCATATAATGCTATAAGTTGGGTGCGCACTTGTGGAAGTGTTCGGACTTATCACACCATATTGTGGGGTACTTAAGCCCCTGGTGTATTGCCCGTACCAAAGTGTACGGTTGCACAATGTCATAACTGAACATATATATATATAGCAAAAAGGAATTCAATAATAAGCAGAAGCTATGTATTGTTTATTCAAAAGGGCTGCAGTAAGAGCAGAACGATACAAATCGTGTGATAAGCAAGGGACGGGACTTTTTAACATGTCCCGCTCTAGGGGTAAGCTGCGGGATGGTATGTAAAATAGGTATACTGCTCATAATAGAGACCACCTGGACACTCGACGTAGCTTTCTGTTTCCCTGGCTGTTGCATCGTGTGTTCGGCGATTCTATTGCGGACAGGGCTCGTGAGCGGAGTCCCGAAAGTAAAAAGAGAGAAGAAAAGAAAAGAATGACACAATCGGGCCCCAGTGCGGTTGAGCCGCGTGCGGGCATGCCGTGGTCGTGCCCTCCCCTATGCCCATGGTATTTCCAGAGCGTAATTATGTACGCGTAGTACTGGTTTCGCAATTTCGCGAGGGCTGGGGTTTGGGCCGCATTGCCATGCGTGCTTGGAACGTGCCAGGCGGTCTTGTTGTAGGTTACTCCGGGGGCACTTGACAGTGTCCGGACGTTTAATAGCCGCACTCGAGAATTGCCTTAAGAGGCTGCTTTGTACTTCCGCCGCGAGGGCCGCCGTATGCTCCTCCATTCGGAGAGAGCGTTCGGTGTTTCCATTAACCGTAATGACTCCTCGAGGACCTGGCATCTTGAGCTTGAGATATGCGTAGTGCGGCACCGCATTGAACTTTGCAAATGCGGTTCGTCCGAGCAGTGCGTGATAGCCGCTGCGAAACGGGACTATGTCGAAGATTAACTCCTCGCTTCGGAAGTTATCCGGGGATCCAAAAACCACTTCAAGTGTAACTGAGCCTGTATAGTTGGACTCTACACCTGGTATGACGCCTTTAAAGGTCGTCCTCGTGGGTTTAATCCTTGATGGGTCTATGCCCATTTTGCGCACTGTATCCTGATAAAGCAGGTCCAGGCTGCTGCCGCTGTCCATTAGGACTCTAGTGAGGTGAAATCCGTCAATGATTGGGTCTAGAACCAATGCGGCAAATCCGCCATGGCGGATGCTAGTGGGGTGGTCCCTTCGATCAAAAGTGATCGGGTAGGAAGACCACGGGTTGAACTTTGGGGCGACTGGCTCGATCGCATATACGTCCCTTAGTGCACGCTTCCGCTCCCTTTTGGGCATGTGGGTTGCGTATATCATGTTCACCGTCCGCACTTGTGGGGGAAATCCCTTCTGTCCTCTATTGTTCGGTGGCCGGGGCTCCTCCTCGTCATCGCTATGCAGCCCCTTGTCATTGTTTTCGACATTTAACTTGCCTGCCTACTTGAACACCCAACAATCCCTGTTGGTGTAGTTGGCTGGTTTTGAAGTGCCACAGATCCGCACGAGCGATCGAGTATTCGGTCCAAATTTTACGGGCACGGAGTATTTCTTTTAAATGGCTTTTTCCGTTGACCGGGTTTAGAGCCTCTGAATCCGGCATTGACTGTCGTATCCTCAGCATTATCGCCGTTAATGCGGCGCTTGTGCTTCTTGCGACGCGACCTCCCATTGCTGTCCTTGGTATCCGAACTACCAGGGCTCTTGGTCATGTTGTTACTACGAGCTAGCCAGCTGTCCTCTCCCGCGCAAAAGCGGGTCATGAGTGTTGTGAGGGCTGCCATGGATTTCGGCTTTTCCTGTCCTAGGTGCCGGGCAAGCCACTTGTCATGGATGTTGTGTTTGAAGGCTGCAAGGGCCTCTTCATCCGGACAGTCGACGGTTTGATTTTTCTTGGTTAGGAACCGTGTCCAGAATTGTCTGGCTAATTCCTCTAGCTGCTGAATTATGTGGCTTAGGTCATCGGCGTCGGTGTAGTGCACATATGTGCCCTGAAATTGTCCGGGAATGCGGCTTACAGGTCTTCCCAACAACCAATTGATTTCTGGCGGCAAGCTGTTAAGCCAATGCCGGGCTGGTCCTTTAAGCTTGAGTGGGAGGTATTTGATGGCGTGTAGATCATCACCGCGGGCCATGTGGATGTGAAGGAGATAGTCCTTGATCCAAACCGCATGATCTGTTGTGCCATCGTATGATTCAATGTTTACGGGTTTGAAACCCTCAGGGATTTGATGATCCATCACTTCATCTGTGAAGCATAGTGGGTGTGCGGCGCCTCTGTATTGGGCTATATCACGACACAGCTCAAATGAGCTTTGTCTACTGTGTTCGGCCTGGCCGGAGTTGCCATATCCGCGTGGCGGTTATAAATCACGTGTCGTAGGCGCCCACGCGATCCGTGAGATCGATCTTGTTTGCCTTGCCTTGTCCTCCAATATATCTCGCAGGTCCGCGCATTTCCCGCGCCTTGGTATTTTTTGAGCGGCGCTGGTGCGGCTTGAGTTGAGGGCCGAGAGGCCTCTCACGTCAGGCCACGAGGTGGCGGTCGGCCGTATCATGCTTTGGTGATGTAGGTTTGGGTGCTTCCTCCTCTAATGGGGTAGCAGCCTGCGTTTTAGGTAGTTTCTAGGAGGCGCTCGAGTTCATACTCTTGCCGCAAGGACTTGATCCATTTGTCACTAGCAAGTCTTGGTTCGCTCTAAGCTGTTGCTGCTTTTTCTTGAGGCTGCTTGCCGTGGCCATAAGCCTGCGTTTGAAACGCTCTTGTTCGACGGGATCCTCGGGCACGGCGAATTCATCGTTGTCGAGGCTTGCCTCATCTTCGGAGGGAGGCATGTAATTATCGTCCTCTACCTCTCTTTCTGCCGCTCTCTCATGAGGGTTGGCTTCTCCATCCTCCTGCGTTGAATCCTGCTGGAGGGGGTTGTCTTCGGCACTGTCCGGGGTGTTATTCTCTCCCGTGCCGGAATCACCGTTTTTGCTGTGGCGGGATTTAGAGCGGCGCCACTGACGCCGGCGCTTAGGCTGTTTCTTGGAGGGGTCATCATCCGCTGTTCCATCACCATTCCCATCTTTTGGGATGTCCACCATGTATATGTCGTATGACAAGGTGGCCTTCCGATTGCCACGTGGGCTTTGGTTCTTAATCGTCTCCTGTATCGTCGTCCATACCGTCGATGTCTTCGGAGTCGAAGTCGAGCATGTCGGTTAAATAATCGACAGTGGCTACGAAGTGGGTGGTGGGTGGGCTTTGAATTTCTTCGTCGTCCGTATCCCAATCTTCCTGACCATAATCCGACCAGGGCTCTCCTGATAAAGAGAGAGACTTTAGTGAATTCAGGATGTCGCCAAAGGCGAGTCTTTGAAAGATGTCCATGACGATGAATTCCATGATCGGCACCCAATCGGATTCGATTAGGGGCGTATGAAGGCTCGGAGTCCGGAGAGGAGTCCGGCACCTGGAGTCACGAGCTTCACAAAGGACGGGGTAGGTGTACGGCTCAATCACCGTAGAGATCGCAGCCCCCGAGGCGGTGTCCAGCCACCCGTCCTCGATCGACGCAGTCGGGTCCGAGCTAAAGGTCGGAGCGGACACTGGTGCGACCTCGGGACCTGTTGATGGCGAGCTAGATCATGCCCCTCGTGGCGGTCTGGCGCGCACTTGGCTTAGCTCGAACCCGTCAAAGATCAAGTTTCGCGGACGTCACCGTGTAGTTCAAACTTCAAATCTGACTGGTGGCGGGCGTAGCTTTCAATCTGCTCTAGATGGCCTGCTTAATTGCCGGTGCAAAGCCGCCGAATACGAAGATCTGTCCGGGAGAAAAGTCTCACCCGAGCGCATCGTTGTTGATGATCGGATGAGCCATCGGGCCTAAAGATGGCGATACGGAGGAACTCTCAATGAAAGCACCAATGTCGGTGTCAAACCGGCGGATCTCGGTAGGGGGTCCCAAGCGTGCGTCTAGGCGGATGGTAACAGGAGACAAGGGACACGATGTTTTTACCCAGGTTCGGGCCCTCTCGATGGAGGTAAAACCCTACTCTGCTTGATTAATATTGATGATATGGGTAGTACAAGAGTAGATCTACCACGAGATCGAGAGGCTAAACCCTAGAAGCTAGCCTATGGTATGATTGCTGTTAGTCCTATGGACTAAAACCCTCCGGTTTATATAGGCACGAAGAGGGTTAGGGTTACCTGAGAATCGGTTACAATGGTAGGAGATCTACATATCCGTATCGCCAAGCTTGCCTTCCACGCCAAGGAAAGTCCCATCCGGACACGGGACGAAGTCTTCAATCTTGTATCTTCATAGTCCAGGAGTCCGGCCAAAGGTCATAGTCTGGCTATCCGGACACCCCCTAATCCAGGACTCCCTCGAGAATCATTAGTGGAATCAAGAAAACTACTAGAAGCAACAATATTGGATTTAGCATTGTTATTGTTACTACTAGAAGAAGAATCTTTATTGTTCTTGTTGCTAGACTTGACTTGAGGCATGTAAGTAGATAAGAGTAAACGCTTGGCAATATAAGAAGAACTTTTCTTATGAAGATCATCATTGATCAGTTTTAGGAACTCATGCTCTTGCTCAAGATTGAGCTTTTCAAAGCGTAACTTCTCATGAGCCCTTAAAAGTTATCGATGATCTTCGAAGATAGTTTCATGAGCTAACTTAAGAGTGTTTAGTTATTTAGTTAGACGCTCAATTTTCTCCTTATCATTGTCATTCATTTCATCTTGATTAGCATGATTAATTGACGTTTCATCATAGTATTCATCACTAGAGTTGTCAACAAGTAAATCATCATCACCTAGCAAGTCATCTTCATCACTATTAAAATCAACATACTCGGGCCATGAAGCATCTTCCAATTCCTTCATTTGGTGATTCAAATATGTCGTAGGAGTTGGTTGACACAAGTGCTAAACCGGCAACACCTTCATCTTGAGTGTTTTCGAAGTCGGAGTGATAGCTTCTCTCGGAGTGATTGTCGGAGTCGGAGCCGGATACCCATTCACCAACATGATCTTGATGTCTTCATTTTGTGTAGCTCTTTGATGACTTATCCTTCCTTTCCGAATCCTTGCTTCTCCGTGAGGGTCTTCGTTCATAACGATCATCTCTACTCCTTCTCTCTCTTGGTGGTGATTCTTCTCTTCAACTTCTTCTCTTGGGAGAATCTTCTCTTCTTTTGTAGGGTGCCGTACACTCATTGGAATAGTGTCCGGGTCTCCCACAATTGTAGCAATTGCGCTCTCAACTAGAAGATCTTTTGTCATGTAGGACCTTGACTTGGAGCTTCTTTCTTTGCTTCTACTCTTGTAGAATTTGTTGAAGTTTTTCACCATTAAGCTCAATTATTCATTGAAGGTTTATTTCTCACTTGATGATGTGGGAGCTTCACATGAGGCTTTGTAAGCACCACTTGACTTGTTGTGAAGTTCCTCCTTATCCTTGAGTGACATCTCATGAGCAACAATTCTTCCTATGACTTCCGTTGGCTTGAGATCTTTGTAATTTGGCAACATTTGGATAATTGTGCACACAATATCATATTTTCCATCCAATGTTCTTAGGATCTTCTTGATGATGAATCTGTAGGTCATCTCTGCACTTCCTAAGCCGGCAATCTCATTTGTGATAAGAGCAAGCCTAGAGTACATTTCAGCGACACCTTCACCATCCTTCATTTTGAACTTGTCAAGCTGACTTTGGAGCACATCCAACTTGGATTCCTTGACGGAGTCGGCACCTTCATGCATATCAATCAAAGTATCCCAAATTTCCTTTGCATTCTCAACATGGTTGATTTTGTTGAATTCTTCGGGGCACAATCCATTGAAGAGAATATCACAAGCTTGAGCGTTGTATTGCAACATCTTCAACTCTTCCGCACTAGCTTTACGGTTAGGTTCTCTCCCATCAAAGAATTCACCTTGCAAGCCAATACACACAATAGCCCAAACGGCGGGGTTATGTCCGAGAATATGCATTTTCATCTTATGCTTCCAACTAGCAAAATTAGTGCCATCAAAGTAAGGACCTCTACGGTGATAATTTCCCTCGCTAAACGCCATACTCTTCTAGGTTGTGAAACCAATGCTATGACCACCAAAAGCTATGGAAATCAAAGCAAATGGAGACCAAAGCTCTGATACCACTTGTAGGACCTTGAAGTATGTCTAGAGGGGGGGTGATTAGACTACTTGACCAATTAAAAGCTATGCCTTTTCCCAAATTTAGACTTTGGCATATTTTAGCTATCTTTGAACAATTCAAGCAATCATCACACAATTCAAGCAAGCATGCAAAGAGTATATAGGCAGCGGAAAATAAAGCATGCAACTTGCAAGAATGTAAAGGGAAGGGTTTGGAGGATTCAAACGCAATTGGAGACACGGATGTTTTTGTCGTGGTTCCGATAGGTGGTGCTATCGTACATCCACGTTGATGGAGACTTCAACCCACGTAGGGTAACGGTTGCGCGAGTCCATGGAGGACTCCACCCATGAAGGGTCCACGAAGAAGCAACCTTGTCTATCCCACCATGGTCGTCACCCACGAAGGACTTGCCTCACTAGCGGTAGATCTTCACGAAGTAGGCGGTCTCCTTGCCCTTACAAACTCCTTGGTTCAACTCCACAATCTTGTCGGAGGCTCCCAAGTGACACCTAGCCAATCTAGGAGACACCACTCTCCAAGAAGTAACAAATGGTGTGTTGATGATGAACTCCTTGCTCTTGTGCTTCAAATGATAGTCTCCCCAACACTCAACTCTCTCACATAGGATATGGATTTGGTGGAAAGAAGAGGAGTGGAAAGCAACTTGCGGAAGGCTAGAGATCAAGATTCATATGGTAGGAATGGAATATCTTGGCCTCAACACATGAGTAGGTGGTTCTCTCTCAGAACTGGTAAGTTGCAAGTGTAGGTTTGTTCTGATGGCTCTCTCCACGAATGAAGAGGAGGTGGAGGGGTATATATAGCCTCCACACAAGATCTAACCATTACACACAATTTACCAAATTTGGTGGGACAGAATCATAAAAGTCGGTCAGACCGATTTAGTAAACCTAGTGACCGTTAGGGTTTTCGGTGGGACTGACATGCAACTCGGTAGGACCGATATGGTTAGGGTTAGGGCATAACGTAATCTCGGTGAGACCAATTACACAAACTCGGTGAGACCGATTTTGGTAATTAGCTAACCAGAGAGTTGGTCAGGTAAACTCGGTGGGACCGATTCGCTCTTTCCGTGAGACCGAAAAGTTACGGAAGGGAAACAGAGAGTTTACATTGTAATCTCGATGGGACCGATCACTCACTTAGGTTAGACCGAAACGTTACGAAGGGAAACAGAGAGATTACAATCCCATCTCGGTGAGACCGAGATCCCTATCGGTGAGACCGATTTGCCTAGGGTTTGTGGCAGTGGCTGTGACATCTGAACTCGGTGGCGCCGGATAGATAGAATCGGTAGGGCCGAGTTTGACTTTAGGTTTAGGTCATATGTGGATGTGAGAAAGTAGTGGAGGGTTTTGGAGCATATCACTAAGCACATGAAGCAAAAGGCTCATCAAGCAACACCTCATCCTTCCTTGATTGTATTGGCTTTTCCTATAGACTCAATGTGATCTTGGATCACTAAAATGTAAAATGTAGAGTCTTGAGCTTTTGAGCTTGAGCCAATCCTTTGTCCTTGATATTTTGAGGGATCCAGTTTCATCATCCATGTCATGCCATTCATTGAGCTTTCCTGAAATATTCGTCTTGGAATAGCATTAGCTCAATGAGCTATATGTTGTTATGAATTACCAAAACCACCTAGGGATAGTTGCACTTTCACTTCTTTTCAACCTGTTGGGCCTTGCTGCCCCTTGTTGGCTAGCCACCGCAGGCTCGGCCTTCCGCTTCACGGGCTCCCCCTGCAAAACACCATTGGTATACTGTGATCAAAAATAAGCACGGATGGATCATTTTCAAAGTATTGGGACTTCGGTCTCAGTTACCTGCGAGGCTGGAAGTATTCCGGGGTAATCGGCCGTAATGGCGACCAAGGCATTGTCGGTGCTCAGTTGGAAAAATACCCCATCAATCAGCTCCACGGCTATGTCCGGATCCTCTTGGGAGGCCGGATCGAGGGACCGTTCCGGATCCTCGGGTTGTGGAGGAGGGTTGTTTATATCCTTCACGGTCCGGCGCAATTCCTATGTCGAAATCACAAGATAAGTTACTTAACTATGGGAATATGGAACGGATGGGCAAAAAGAAGTGTCCGCTTACCCAGCTTGGAGGATTGTACATAGAAAATCCGTCCTGTGGATTGACGCGGAGGAACTCCTCCTCTTCTCCCTTGTACAATGCGGCCAAGGCCTTCGTCATAGCAGCAACCGATCCCGACCCTTTACGGCCGCAGCGGGTGGCATCATCCTCCCCGTTGAAATCCCACATGGGGTGGCCTCTATACTGAAGCGGCTGCACCCCCCGCATAATACATGTGGCCATGACTCCGATCATGGTCAGTCGGAATGAGCTAACAACCTTATCCGGCTCATCAGGTAAAGGAAGTCCTTGTCATTTTTCCTCTGAGGGCTCCGTGGATGCCAGCTTAGGCGCTTCTTCGAGGGTGCATTATTGAACTTGGGGAGGCCGATCCGAACAGGGTCCGACAGGGGGACGTCTTCTATATAAAACCATTACGAAGGCCTACCACGGACGCCTTCCTTGGGGTTCGGATAGATATCCGGTCCGGCGATGCGCCATAGTTCGGCTCGCCCACTTGATATATCGACCTCTCCGAGAACGGGGCACAAAGCGAACAGCTTCTTCCATAGCGAAATGAGCCTCGATGCCCAAAAACAGCTCGCAAAGGGCTCTGAAGCCCGCAATATGCAAAATGGAGGCAGGCGTAAGGTTGTGCAGCTGGAGGCCGTAGAACTCCGAGCCCCCGAGAAACGAATGAATTGGAAATCCGAGCCCTCTTATCAAATAAGGGACAAGGCATACCCGCTCTCCTTTGGAGGGATTGGGGCGCTCTCCACCGCTTTCCGCCATTATAGGTGGCGAGTCCGGCTCGAACCGGGACCATGAAGGCTGGGGGAAGGAATCACTTGGTTTGGAGCGTCACTAGCTCGCTGTGCGGGACGTAACATCTCTCCCAATCTCCAGGCTGAGGACTGGGAGGGCGAGAGGAGGAGCTGCGTCGACTGGCCATGATGGAATGGATTTCTGTCGGATGCGCTCCAATGAACGCTCGCGAAGGGAAGATGGTGTGATTCGGATCTGAATCCTCGTCTCTTTTATAGGCAGCTCTTTTGCGCAGCTAGGGGGTAAATGTAAAAACACCGACGCTGACGGTGATGTTACTGTCTGACTCGTTGCAAAAGGTTTTCGATAAGTTCAAGGAGTTGACTATGATGAGACTTTCTCACCCGTAGCGATGCTTAAGTCTGTCTGAATCATGTTAGCAATTTCCGCATTTTATGATTATGAAATTTGGCAAATGGATGTCAAAACTGCATTACAGTAATGGATTTCTAGAAGAAGAGTAGTATATGATGCAACCAGAAGGTTTTTTTATCCAAAGGATGCTAACAAAGTGTGCAAGCTCCAGCGGTCCATTTATGGACTAGTGCAAGCCTCACAGAGTTGGAATAAACGTTTTGATAGTGTGATCAAAGCATATGGTTTTATACAGACTTTTGGAGAAGCCTGTATTTACAAGAAAGTGAGTGGGAGCTCTGTAGAATTTCTAATATTATATGTGGATGACAATTGTTGATTGGAAATGATATAAAATTTTCGGATAGCATAAAAGGATACTTGAATAAGAGTTTTTCTATGAAAGACCTCGGTGAAGCTACTTACATATTGGGCATCGAGATCTATAGAGATAGATCAAGACACTTAATTGGACTTTCATAAAGCACGTACCTTGATAAGATTTTGAAGAGGTTCAAAATGGATCAGTCAAAGAAAGGGTTCTTGCCTGTGTTACAAGGTGTGAAGTTGAGTGAGACTCAATGCTCGACCACTGAAGAAGATAGAGAGAAGATGAAAGTCATTCCTGATAATCCCCAAGTGCAGGGAATCATCGTAGCAATTCCCAAAGGTGGAACTGATAAGTATGGAGTGTCGAACCCACAAGGAGCTAAAGGTAAGATCAATATTCTCTCAAGTCTTATCTGCCACTGATACGACTCTACGTACACCGAACGTTTGCTTCCAACTAGAAACAAGAAATAAAACTATGTTGTGGGTATGAAGAGGATAACTTTGCATGATATTGGAGAGCTAAAATATAAAAGTAGGTGTTGTTATCATAAAGTTAGAATATATTACTAAATATTATAAATAGCGAGTGCGGAATAAGGATGGATCGGTGTGCGGAATTGTCCTAGGCAATTGTTAACAAGACCGGTAGTCGTCATTGCAATTTAATGTGAGGGAGAGGCGTAAGCTAACATAATTTCTCTTCTTGGATCATATGCACTTATGATTGGAACTCTAGCAAGCATCCACAAATACTAAAGATTCATTAAGGTAAAACCCAACCATAGCATTAAAGCATCAAGTCCTCTTTTATCCCATACGCAACAACCCCCTTACTCGGGTTTGTGTTTCAGTCACTCACGCAACCCACTATAAGTGAATCATGCACGCATTGCAACACCCTACAGCGGGAATCCCTCACGCTTGCGCGACACGGAGGGCACCATAGGACAGCACCAATAATAAAACATACAACTCGTACCAATCTAGATCATCAATCAACTCAAGGAAAAAAGATATCTACTCAAAACATCATAAGATGGCAACACATCATTGGATCATAATATGTGGCATAAAGCACCATGTTCAAGTAGGGATTACAGCGGGGTGTGGGAGAGTGGACCGCGTAAAAGAGATGAGGATGGTGATGATGATGGTGATGTTGATGAAGACGATCACAGCGGCGATGATTCCCCTCCCGATGGCACTCCGGTGCCACCAAGAGAGAGGAGGAGAGGTTCTCCCCCTTGTGCTTCCTCCTCCATGGCTTTCCCCCTCTGGTCCTTGGCCTTCATGGTGATGATGGCCCCTCCGAGATCCTCCTCCATGGCCTCCGGTGATGATGGCCCCCTCCGGCAGGGTGCCAGAGAGGGCCTAGATTGATTTCTCGTGGCTATAGAGGCTTGCGGCAGCGGAACTTCCGATCTATGTTAATTCCCGAAGGTTTCTGTATTTATAGGAATTTTTGGCATTGGTTTCACATCAGGAAGGTCTCCGGGCTGTCCATGAGATAGGGGGCGCGCCCTAGGGGGCGCCCCAGCTCGTGGGCAGCCCGGGACTCTTCTGGCCCAACTCCTATGCTCCGTGGTCTTCTTTTGGTCAATAAAAAATCCTCAAAAATTGGCACGTCAATTGGACTCCGTTTGGTATCCCTTTTCTGTAAAACACTAAAACAAGGAGAAAACAGAAACTGGCGCTAGGCTCTAGGTTAATAGGTTAGTCCCAAAAATCATATAAAATGGCATATAAATGCATATAAATCATCATAGATGGATAAAATAATAGCATGAATACTTCATAAATTATAGATACGTTGGAGACGTATCAGGCTCTTGTTCATCCAGCCTCCACCGCGCGCTACTCCACCGGCTACTGTTCAACCACCCCTCCACTGTCTATTGTTCATCCAGCCCTCCACCGTCTACTGTCCATCCAGCCCTCCACACCACGGGGTCCTGTTCAACCACCCCTCCACGGCCACCCTCCACCGTCTCTGTTCATCCAGCCCTCCACACCACGGGGTCCTGTTCATCCGGATGCAACGCCATGCGCCTTTGCTCATCAACCCCCCGCAATGCTCACAGTTCATCCAATCGATCGGCTTGATTAGCAGCGAGAGCGAAGAATCGCTCCATCGGGTTGATTAACAGCCATCGATCGATCGCTCGGGTTCGATAGAACGCTGCGCAGAAGGTAATCGCCGGGTTGATTAGAGCCCAACGCCGCTTCGGGTTGATTAGAGCCAACGCCTCACGTGTATGAGAGAAGCGCGCATCGCTCGGCCCCGACCTCCCACCGTAACCGCAACTCCCGAAATTTTCCTCCCCTCGCTTCTACCACGGTTTTTCCGTCATGGACGGCCCAAAGAATGTCATGCAGCTGCGTCTCCGCCCGCCTGTGACGAAAAGCCCATTTTCGTCATGATTTTTTCTCATAGAAGTAGGATCCCACCACATCTATGATGATACCGGGTTTTGTCACAATTATCGTCATAGAAGTGTCATATGTATGATAGAATTTATTTTCTTTCGGCCCAAAATGTCACGGATGTGTCTTTTTTTTGTAGTGTATAAAGATCATGCATATAAGAGTTCAACAAAGACCCAAATAGTATTCATGGAGAGATCTGATCATAAACTCACAATTCATCGGATCCCAACAAACACACTGCAAGAAGTCATTACATCAAATAGATCTCCAAGAACATCGAGGTGAACATTGTATTGAAGATCAAAAAGAGAGAAGAAGCCATCTAGATACTGCCTACGGAGTACGGACCCGTAGGTCTGTGGTAAACTACTCACGCATCACGAGGATGATGAACCCCTTCGTGATCGTTTCTGTAACACCCCGGATACAACTTTCCATATTCGTAACTCTGACTCTTGCCATTTCCGGCTATGTGATTTTTATTTCCTCCGTGGTTGGGTTTTTTGTCTTTTGTTTTGTTGTGTGTTCATTGTCTTGCAGTTCATCTCATCGCATCATGTGCATTGCATTTGCATATTTTCTTAAAAACTCGTAGCCGTTCGTAGTTTCTGCTTCTCTCTTTGTCTTCGTCGACCTATTGTCAGACCGCTTGTCCCTGTTGACCTTCTCTCAGACCAATTGGACCCCTCTTTTCTCTCTTCCTCCGAGACCAACAAAACCCCCTTGCCCCTTGCTTTCGTTGACCGTTTCGAGACCAATCGGGGTTTTTGATCCCCTCTTGTCTGTCCGTTTGACCCTCTCTACTCTTTGCTCAAGACCCGTCGCGCGCGTGTCCGAAACTCCCCCGAACCCGACCCGGGCAGTCGTTACCGTGGTGTCCGGATCATCCGCAAACATCTACAAAACATCTCCGTTTTGTTTATTGGACTCCCTAACTGTCACATCCCAGTTAGACCATGCATTAGGGTGTGCATCATGTTTAAATTTCATTTGAATTTGAAATGGGGAAGGCAGAAACCCCGAACACCCCCTTAATTCAACTAGGGTTTACTAAAATTATTTCAATGAATCCAAATGCCCTTCAAAATGTTCATCCTCTTTACTTTGGTTCGTAACCCATGTCAAAGAAGGTGAACCATTTTCTAGGTCATCTAGGGTTCTAGGATTAATCCACAAGTTTTGAACTTGAGCATTTTTAATTATATAAAATATTTTAAATGTTCAAAATTGTCAAACCAAAATGTTTCATGTTGGGAATATTCCAACAAGTGACCAGGAGCATTTTGGTGATTTTTAAAATAGTTTTGGTATTTTAAATAAACCCCACAAAGTTCAGAAATTAGAAAAAGACTAAAAAGGAAAATACTTTCACTGCGTGCGTTCGCCCACCTGCTGCCCAGCCCAAAGAGCAGGCCAACAGCTGCTTGGCTCGGCCAGCGAGCAACTGGTGCTTTCGTGGCCAGGCGCGCCACGCAGCTGGCCGCCGCCCGCTTCATCCCCTCGCCGCCTCGCTGCTGGGCGACCTCCACGTCGTCGCCCGACCCCGGACACGTCACTCTCCCCTGCCTCTCTCTCTCGCTCTCCCCAACTGGCCGACGCCATCGCCGACGCCACCGCCAAGTCGTGCTCCCGCCGTCCATGCCCCTCCCCACCATGTCCAGGAGCTCCGCCGCACTCCACTACCCCTAGCTAGTTGAATCCCGCTCGCCCTAAGCACCCCGAACCTAGCTCACCGACCTCGACCGAGCTCAAGCCACGGAGATCCCCTTCGCCGTCGCCGCCAGATCAGACCGTCCCGACCCGACGAGGCTCTCTCACGAGATCGCTGTGAGCCTGGCTACCTCCCCATCCTCTCCACTCTCTTCCTCGTGCACCACAACGACCCAACCGCGATCACCCGAGCAAGCGCCCGCATGGAGCTCGTCGCCGACGTGCTCCGGCCACTCTCCGGCCACCCCAGGGTGCCCGTTGCATTCACCACACCCCAACGGGTCTAACACTGCACTCCACGCGCCTCACCTTGCCCCCTAGCAACTAGCCCGACATCACCCGAGCCCCGGCCGCCGCCAAACTCGTCGCGGTGCCAACTCCGCCACCCGACCCCAACTAACCCCACCAAGCGCGCGGTTCATCTCCGGCTCCACGTAGATGCCTTCCGCACCCCATTTGGTGGCGGAAAGTCAAAAGCACTCTGCTCCGCTTACTTTGGCCTCGCCCCGTGACTAGACGCCGAGTTGACCATCGACCCGATTGTGGGCCTGCTGATCGCTCTGAGTCAATGACAGGTGGACCCCGGTTAACTAATTAGGATTAGTTCTAATTAAGTTAATTAGTTAAACTAACCCTGACATGCGGGTCCCACTGGTCAGTTTGACCTGGATGACCCCGTTGACCCCTGACGTTCACGCTGACTTCATGCTGACGCATTAATTCAAATTCTGGATTTATTTTGATATAGTAAATTCAGAATATAATTCAAATTTCAAATGCTTATAACTTTTATCTATAACTCCAAATGCAAAGATTTATATATGAAAATTATCAGAAAAATACACTCTATCCATTGGTACAGGTTTCATGCATGTTAAAACAAGTTAACTATGCTGAATAACCAGAATAAGATATTGCACCATTAGGACTAACTCAAATGAGCTATCATTTGAATCCTTGATTCAAATGAGTTCATCCCCTGTTCTTCCAACTTGCATTAGGCCAACACACATCCATATTGCCATGTCATAGCATGCATCATATTGTTGCATATTGTCTTGTGTGTTTATTTCGGTGTGCTTTCATGATAGGTTCGCCTCGAAGATAACCTCGACTACCCATCCAAGGGCGTTCTCACCCCAGTTCCATCGGGCAAGCAATTCATTGATCATTCGATACAAACCCATGTTCTCGCTTCGCTCTCGTTCTGCATTAAGACAACGCGATTCAACTGTTGTGTGCTGCGGTAGTTGAACCCACCTCCTTTGCATGACTGTCATTGCCACGATAACTAGATGAAACCCACTAGTATGTGTAGGAGTTGATTGAGCCATGTTTGTGATTCCTACCATGCTATGCTTGCTATGCTTAGAGTTGTGTCAGTCGGCTCATCGGGATGATGAACTGGAGTGAAAGGTTGTGTTGGTTCGAGAGTGAAAGTGTTGAACACGATTTGGTAAAGGTATCGATGAGAGGCCATGTAGGAGTACATGGTGGGTTGTTTCATTGAAGCGAACTTAAGAGGCTGAGATCTGTGTTTGTGATCCATGAAACAGTTACTACCACACATTGGGATCCTTAATTGACCCTCTCGGCTTCTTAACCACCCTGTTCATAGTCAGGGAGTTGCAAGTAGTTTCTGGTGTTTGTAGCATGCTGGGGGCCGCACGCAACGCTGACCTTAGGGGTGGGTTGTGTTGCGGTAGGCACTGTGGCCCGGTGTACCGAGTGCCCGTTTGGTATCTCGGGAACCCTGCACACATCGTTCGGGCTGTATGGGAAACCTCGGCGGACTCCTGCGGATGGAACCGAATAGGCGATAAACCCTGGACTAGGGACTTGAGTGTTTAGGTAGGCTGTGGCCGACACCCACGTTGGGCTTCCGCTGAAGGTTGCAGTACATGTCGTGTAAGCGGCGATAAGTGGTGAGAGTGTGAAGAAGTACACCCTGCGGGGTTAAGTATGATCTATTGAATAGCCGTGTCCACGGAGAAGGACTTCTGGGTTACCTATATCAGTTCATAGACAAGTAAATGGATACTACTAAAAGCCTCAAGATAAGTGTGAGTATCGTGGATGGCCCTCTCGGGGATGACGAGAGAGGATCCACGGTGGAGTATTGTGATGGTGATTAGTGGACTCGTGTACGACAAAATGCTTTACAAAGTGGTGTTACGTAGGATAGCTTAGCCAAGAGTCAAAGCTGGCTTGCTGCAAATAACTCCACCTCCTTCCTTGAGAATGTGCATGTATGATAGGATTCTGTGGTAAGACTTGCTGAGTACTTTCGTACTCATGTTTGCTTAATCAATATTTTTCAGAGGACTATACTACCCCCTCCGACGGATTCTATATAGATGTTGACTTCGACGAGTGAACTAGCCACCCAGGTGGCGATCTAAGACTTGTGAAGGGCCATTGTAGATAGAAAGGCTCCAACAAGCTTTCTTTCTTTCTAGAGTGCGTACTCGGACTAGTTTGCTTCCGCATGTGCTTGTATGATTGTATGACTTGAGTGTTGGGTCATGTGACCCCTACCTGTATGAATATGTTATGTATGGCTCCTCGAGCCTCTTAAATAAAGTACTTGAGTTGTAGAGTTTTGTTGTGATGCCTTGTTGTATTTACTCATATCGGGCATATATGCGTGTATGATTGAAATGCTTGGTATGAGTGGGATCCGACAAACTAGTTGTTTATCCTTGGCAGCCTCTCATATGGGGAAATGTAGTCTCGTGCTTACGGCGATAGTAGTCCGCTTCTGCCCGGTTCACGAGTCCTGCTAGCCCAGACTACTGCTTGGACACTTGACTGGCGGCATGTGATTCATTTCGTTCCTATGTCTGTCCTTCGGGAAATGTCACGCGATGGTATTCGGAGTCCTGCCTAGCCTGCTACTGACCGGGATACGGAATCCTGTTAGCCAGTGCTACAGCCCGAGTCCATACGTTGATGACCGACATGCTCGAGGTGATTCATGTATGCCTGTCCCCATAGGTTAGTGCCGCTTTGGGTTCACGACTAGCCATGTCGGCCCGGTTCTTTGTCATGTGGATGCTAGCGACACTATCATATCGTGAGCCAAAAGGCTAAACGGTCCGGGCCATGGTAAGGCGACACCTGTGGGAATACCGTGCGTGAGGCCGCAAAGTGATATGAGGTGTTACCAGCTAGGTCGATGTGACTTGGAATCGGGTCCGACAGCGTTGGCATCAGGCGGGGCTGCTGTAGGTTCGCTAAGCCAAACTGGTGAAGTTGAGTCTAGAAATGCTTTAGTTATATGTAGGGAATTGATTGTGGGAGGAGCGTAAGGCTCTTTTACTCCTTTACCTTATGCCCTCGATCCGAGTCATCCTCTTCTCATTCGGCGTGGGTATAGGACTAGGCTCTCTTCTCTCTATCAGGTTCACGTGTTACTAATCCGTAGTAACTTATAGGATTGTTGGTTACATCCTCGATTCGGTGCTACTAAATTTTAGTATGCTATCTTTTGAACGAGAACCTTGATATGATGTTGTTGAGTGGTTTTGCAATCTGATTTTGAATGTCTCAAATCTGATTTTGAGCATTCTGAGATGTTATGCTGCCCGATTTTCCTAGAAATTCTAATGCCTTTGCATTGTGGCTGTGCTTTCAGATGGCCACCGCCCCGTAACAAGTGGTTCGCTGACCCGTTGCATTGATGTGTGGTCACACGGCAATGCTGGTCCAGTGATGATTGAGTCTGGTTATCGATGGTATCCTGAATATACCGTCGAGGAGCAGTTTAGGGATTTCAATCAAAGCCAATATCTATGCACGGTCCGGATTTATCCATCTTATCCGAACTCTTGAGCCACTTCTTTGTTCTTATGGGCTCGGAATCACTATTGGAATGTCTGCAAGATGCAGCCTATTCCATGATGACTATTATTCGAGCGTAACTGCTTTCTTTGAGCAACACCGATTTTCGCTATATGCGGCATCCCTTCACGGGCGCATGGCTACCTTGAGGGTTGTACAGCGATGCATCCCATGAGGACTCACTCCTTCGCACTACTCTTGAGTTCTTTGGAGGACAAGGACCGTGAGAACCGGCCTTGCGTATGGAGCTTTTAATGCCCGTTCGACCTTTGGGCTACTCGACTAGGTTTGCACTGCCGTGCAAGCGGATATATGGACATGAGAGACTTGTACCCGTGCGGGAGAGTCGCGGACTTTATGGAGTGGCGTGAGGTTGGAGGCATCACTCCTCCTCGTGGGCCTCGTCACGCCACCGTTTGTTGGTCCACGGCCACATCCGAGTCCTTATGGTCCACAGGCCCCCAGAGATTATCATTTCAGGACGATCATGTTCCACTTCGAGCTTGGGTGGTGACTTCTATGAGGACTACTATGGAGCTGCCTGAGATAGTAGTAGTATTCCTAGTATGGTAATAGTTGTGTTTCCACCGCCCTGCGTGACTCGTGGAATACGACTTAGTGTGTATCGTTCGGAAGTGTAGAAAAATAATGTATAGGAGTTGGAATGCTTGGATGAGATGTAACGCCTTTCCTTATAGTTGTACTCCGTCAGCTTGTACTAAACTATGAATGGTGTGTATGACCGTGGTATATATATATATGGCAGTTTTATATTACCATGTCATACGGATGAACATCTTTGCATTCCATGCTATCCATTACCTTCCGCACTTCCTTGTTAAATTCCGCCATCCTGGTTTAAACTTTGCTTTGTCTCCGGGATGGTCAACACTCATAATACCGCTGTCCCGAGCGGGGAGAGGCCAGCAGCCGAAATGAGAATCTGCGCAACCGCCATCTTTGGCCGAGGTGATCTTTGAGCGAGCATAATAAGCGTGAAACCAACCGCTTATTGGGCGGATTGAACAAAACACAGCACGCCAGCCAAGAAGCGATGTGGTTTCACTCAATGATTTCGTCAAGCTATATCCTCCAAAATTCAAATATTCCGTCGAGCCACTCGACGCAGATGATTGGCTCGCGGCATCCACCACAAGCTGCGTTCCGCCAGCGTGGTGAGGCGACAAGGTTACCTTTGCCGCCTATCATCCGGAAGGCCCTGCTAGTCTCGGTGGGAAAATTATGAGGCTATCGTCCGGCTGGACAAGTTACAACTTGGGATGAGTTCATGCCGCCTTAGTGAGCACCATATTCCGAAGGTCTTATGGACCGCAAAGGGAGGAATTCTGCAGTTTCACCCAAGGTAGGCGACGGTGGATGCCTACTGACCGTGAATTTGGGAGGTTAGCACGTTATGCCCGAAGAAGTTTCTACCGATGCCAAGAAGCGAGCAAGGTTCCGCAAGGGACTTAGCCCTGAGCTACGCCGAGATCTCCGTCTGCATGAGTGTACCTCTTTCCCGAAGCTAGTCAATAAGGCTATCGGTTGCTTAAATCAGGCAGACTGATTTTGAGGCTTCACGCAAGCACATCCGTGATTACGGATCTTCATCCGCTCTGGATCCCGAAGCGCGGGTTTGGGTCCCAAATACTGCTCTACCACCTAGGTACACCCCGAGGCCATCCTTCGAGGCGCCCCGCCCCAACCAGCCGTATTTTCCACCCAAGACTTATGGAGGTCCAACTGCTAATGCTGCTCCACGTCCAAATGTGATAACTTGCTTCAAATGTGGAGAGGCGGGCCACTATATCCGAGAGTGTCCCTGAACAACCCCAATCAAGTGGAAAGTCATTGGCGCGGCAAGGCAGCAGGAATTCCCTATGCTAAGCCGGTTGCCACCGCTCGTGGCCATGTCAACTATGTCTCTGCTGAAGAAACCTATGAGGATCCCAGCGCCGTCCTCGATGCGCTTCTTGTTAATTGCCATCCGCAATTGTTCTTTTGATCTTGGAGCATCTCATTCATTTATTTACGAGAGCTATGCTCGATTGCACAACACCACATTACGTGACATGCCTACCTCCATGGAAATTCAAACTCCCGGTTCTAGATGGCAAACCTCTAGAATAAGTCATGGGAATGAAATTCTTGTCGACAGATTAGTCTTTCTTGCATCTCTAATAGCTCTCAAGTCCTCGGACATAAACATCATCTTGGGTATGGGTGGATGTCAGCCCATTATGCTAAGATTGATTGCTCTACTAGAACTGTTCAACTTACCCATCCTTCGGGCAAAACGGTGAATGTTTTAACCCGAGTGTCTAAGCGCCAGCTTTACTCCTTAAATGCCAACCCTCTTCCAGACCTCGAAGATATTCCGGTAGTCCGTGATTTCCGGATGTCTTTCGGAGGAACTGCCGGTGTTCCACAGCGGGGATGTCGAGTTCGTGATAGATCTTATTCCGGAACCGTCCCAATCTCTAGAAGACCTTATAAGATGGCACCCCTAGAACTAGCTGAACTTAAGAAACAACTCGATGAGTCCTTGCAAAAGGTTTCATCCGTCCTAGTTCATCTCCATGGGCTTGCCCGTCCTCTTTGTCAAGAAGAAGGATGGTACGGATCGGATGGTTGTAGATTACCGACTGTCAATTTGGTCACTATCAAGAACAAGTATCCGCTCCCGGGATCAACGACACGTATGATCAGCTCATTGGATCCTCGATCTTTTCAAGATGGATTTGAGGTTGGGCTACCATCAAATCAAAATCAAGAATGGGGACATTCCTAAAGCGGCCTTTGTCACTCGTTATGGCCAATACGAGTACACCGTCATGTCCTTCGGATTAACCAATGCTCCAGCCACTTTCTCTCGGTTAATGAACTCAATCTTCATGGAGTATTTGGATAAATTCGTAGTGGTATACCTCGATGATATACTCATCTACTCCAAGAATGAGGAAGAACATGCGAACACCTAAGGCTAGTATTGATGAAACTTCGAGAGCACCGCCTTTATGCCAAATTCTCTAAGTGTGAATTCTGGTTAAGTAACCTATCTAGGACATGTAATCTCGGTAAGGGCATTGCTGTCAATCCCGAAGCGAGTTCAAGCCGTCCTTGATTGGACTCCACCTGAATCGGTCAAGCAAGTTCGAGTTTCCTCGGTTTAGCGAGCTATTGCCGCCGCTTACGAGAATTTCTCTAAAGTTGCTAAACCTCTAACCGAACTCCTCAAGAAAGATAAGAAGTTGAATGGACGCCACAGTGCGAGTTTAGCTTTCAGAGGCTGAAAAGACGCGACATCTGCTCCGCATTTGTTCCACCAGATTTCTCTAAGGACTTTATTATCTATTGCGGCGCCTCGCGACAAGGACTAGGTTGCATACTCATGCAAGATCGTCATGTGATTGCCTACGCTTCTCGGCGATTCGTCCACATGAGGATAACTACCCCACACGATCTAGAGCTTGCAGCGATGGTTCATGCACTCAAAACTTGGCGACATTACCTTACGGGTAATCGTTGCGAAATCTACTTGATCACCAAAGTCTGAAATATATCTTCACCCAACCGGATTTGAATCTCGAGGCAAAGGCGTTGGGTCGAGTTGATACAGATTTCGACTTAGGAATATCTTACACCCGTGCAAAGCCAATGTCATGGCTGGCGACTAAGTCGCAAATCTTATTGTAACAATCTGATGTTACAACAAAGTCAACCATTTCTCCACGAGGAATTTCGTAAGCTTAATCTTCACATTGTTCCTCGAGGATTCCACCACCGGTGGCGAAACCCAACCTTACGGATCGAATCATAGCTGCTCAGCGGTATGATAGAGGAATATCTCGGATCAAGGAGAACATTGCTAAGCGGAGCTGCTAAATGTTTCTCCATAGATGAACAGGTGTTGTCTTCTTTGAAAACCGCTTGGTGGTTCCCAAGAAACAACAGCTACGGCAATTGATCCTTAAGGAAGCTCATGACTCTCCTCTCACCATTCATCCTGGTAGTACTAAAATGTATCAAGATCTCGCCGAGGTTTTGGTGGACTAGGATGAAGAGAGAAATCGCTCAATACATTGCTAATCTGCGGCGTCGTCGTCGAGTTAAGCGAGCATCAACGGCCTGCTGGTACCCTTCAACCTTTGGAAATTCCTGAATGGAAATGGGATAAAATCGGTATGGATTTCATTACCGGGTTTCCCAGGACCAAGAGAGGGAATAATGCTATCTTCGTTGTCGTCGATCGTCTTTCCAAAGTAGCCCACTTCCTACCTGTTCGTGAGAGTATAACCGCTAGCCAGCTAGCTGAATTGTACATCTCTCGAATAGTGTCTCTTCATGGTGTTCCATTGGAGATTAACTCAGACCGTGGGAGTCTCTTCACCTCTCGATTTTGGGAAAGTTTCCAAAACGCTATGGGAACTCGTCTCTCCTTTAGCACCGCTTTCCATCCCCAATCAAGTGGTCAAGTAGAACGAGTCAATCAAATCCTAGAGGATATGCTTGAGCTTCGTCATCTCTTCGGCATGAATTGGGAGAAATGCCTTCCATTCGCCGAGTTCGCTTATAACAATAGTTATCAAGCCAGCTTGGGCAAAGCCCCTTCAAGTTCTTTATGGACGAAAATGTCGAACGCCTCTTAACTGGTCGAAACCGGGAGAGACAACTCTTGGCCGGACATGATTCAGAAGCGGAAGAGCAGGTTCGCGTTATTCGTGAGAAATTGAAAACAGCCCAATCTCGTCAAAAGAGCCAATATGACCGCAAGCATAAGCCTATGACTTATGAAATTGGCGAGAAGGCTTACCTTGGGTTACTCCTCTAAAGGGAACCCATCGTTTCGTATCAAAGGCAAGTTGGCTCCTCGTTACATTGGACCCTTTCGCATTCTTGCCAAGCGAGGGAAGTTGCCTACCAATTGGAACTACCTCCGCATCTTTCCAAAGTCCATGATGTCTTCCACGTTTCCCAACTCAGCGTTGCTTCTCGGATCCTATCCGTGGAGTAGACCACTAAACGCTTGATCTCCAAGATAACCTCACCTATCGAGAATATCCCGTTCAGATCCTCGATCAAGCCGAGCGTACCACTCGGCGTCGGAATATCAAGTTTCTAAAGGTTCAATGGTCAAACCATTCCGAGCAAGAAGCAACTTGGGAAAGGGAGGATCGTCTTCGACTTGAGTATCCCACCTTTTCGAAGCAGATCCTAAATCTCGGGACGAGATTCTTTTGAGTGGGGTGAGTTGTCACATCCCGGTTAGACCATGCATTAGGTGTGCATCATGTTTAAATTTCATTTGAATTTGAAATGGGGAAGGCAGAAACCCCGAACACCCCCCTTAATTCAACTAGGGTTTACTAAAATTATTTCAATGAATCGAAATGCCCTTCAAAATGTTCATCCTCTTTACTTTGGTTCGAGAACCCATGTCAAAGAAGGTGAACCATTTTCTAGGTCATCTAGGGTTCTAGGATTAATCCACAAGTTTTGAACTTGAGCATTTTAATTATATAAAATATTTTAAATGTTCAAAATTGTCAAACCAAAATGTTTCATGTTGGGAATATTCCAACAAGTGACCAGGAGCATTTTGGTGATTTTTAAAATAGTTTTGGTATTTTAAATAAACCCCACAAAGTTCAGAAATTAGAAAAAGACTAAAAAGGAAAATACTTACTGTCACTGCGTGCGCCCACCTGCCGCCCAGCCCAGAGCAAGCAGGCAATGCAGCTGCTTGGCTCGGCCAGCGAGCAGCACGGTGTCTGCGGCGAGCGCAGGGCGCGCCACGCAGCTGGCCGCCGCCTGCTTCATCCCCTCGCCGCCTCGCTGCTGGGCGACCTCCACGTGTCGCCCGACCCCCTGGACACGTCACTCTCCCCCTGCCTCCTCTCTCTCGCTCTCCCCCAACCTGGCCGACGCCATCGCCGACGCGCCACCGCCGAAGTCGTGCTCCCCGCCGTCCATGCCCCTCCCCACCATGTCCAGGAGCTCCGCCGCACTCCACTACCCCTAGCTAGTTGAATCCCGCTCGCCCTAAGCACCCCGAACCTAGCTCACCGACCTCGACCGAGCTCGAAGCCGCCGGAGATCCCCTTCGCCGTCGCCGCCGCATCAGACCGTCCCCGACCCCGACGAGGCTCTCTACGAGATCGCTGTGAGCCTGGCTACCTCCCCATCCTCTCCACTCTCTTCCTCGTGCACCACAACGACCCAACCGCGATCACCCGAACGCACCGCCGCGGAGCTCGTCGCCGACGTGCTCCCGGCCACTCTCCGGCCACCCCAGGGTGCCCGTTGCATTCACCACACCCCAACGGGTCTAACACTGCACTCCACGCGCCTCACCTTGCCCCCTAGCAACTAGCCCGACATCACCCGAGCCCCGGCCGCCGCCAAACTCGTCGCCGGTGCCAACTCCGGCCACCCCGACCCCAACTAACCCCACCAAACGCCGCGGTTCATCTCCAGCTCCACGTAGATGCCTTCCGCACCCCATTTGGTGGCCCGAAGTAAAAGCACTTGCTCCGCCTTTGGCCTCGCCGGGCGGCTAGACGCCAGCGAGTTGACCATCGACCTCGATCAGGCCCTGTTGATCGCCTACGAGTCAATGACGGTGGACCCCGGTTAACTAATTAGGATTAGTTCTAATTAAGTTAATTAGTTAAACTAACCTCGACATGCGGGTCCCACTGGTCAGTTTGACCTGGATGACCCGTTGACCTCGACGTCACGCTGACTTCATCTTGACGCATTAATTCAAATTCTGGATTTATTTTGATATAGTAAATTCTAGAATATAATTCAAATTTCAAATGCTTATAACTTTTTATCTATAACTCCAAATGCAAAGATTTATATATGAAAATTATCAGAAAAATACACTCTATCCATTGGTACAGGTTTCATGCATGTTAAAACAAGTTAACTATGCTGAATAACCAGAATAAGATATTGCACCATTAGGACTAACTCAAATGAGCTATCATTTGAATCCTTGATTCAAATGAGTTCATCCCTATTCTTTCAACTTGCATTAGGCCAACACACATCCATATTGCCATGTCATAGCATGCATCATATTGTTGCATATTGTCTTGTGTGTTTATTTCGTGTGCTTTCATGATAGGTTACGCCTGAAGATAACCTCGACTACCCATCTGAAGGGCGTTCTCTACCCAGTTCCATCGGGCAAGCAATTCATTGATCATTCGATACAAACCCATGTT
>JAHIAM010002834.1:0-44432 GCA_021605205.1 Aegilops longissima
TTGCTGGATCGAGTCAGGGATCGTCATCGAGCTGAGCGTGTGCTGAACTGGAGGTGCGTCGCGTTGGTACTTGATCGGTCGGATCGTGAAAGCGTCGACTACATCAACAGCGTTGTCATAGCGCTTCCGCTTCACGGTCTCTGAATGCGTGGACAATACTCTCCCCTCTCGTTGCTATGCCATCACCATGATCTTGCGTGTGCGTGGGAAAATTTTGAAATTACTACGTTCCCCAGCAGATGGTAATGTAACTGTCTATAAAGCTCGACTTGTTGCGAAAGGTTTTGACAAGTTCAAGGGTTGACTTCGATTAGACTTTCTCACCCGTGGCGATGCTTAAGTCTGTCAGAATCATGTTAGCAATTGCTGCATTTTATGATTATGAAATTTGGCAAATGGATGTAAAACTGCATTCTTGAATGGATTTCTAGAAGAAGAGTTGTATATGATGCAAGCGAAGGTTTTGTTGATCCAAAGGTGCTAACAAAGTGTGCAAGCTCCAGCGATCAATTTATGGTGCAGTGCAAGCCTCTCGGAGTTGGAATAAGCGCTTTGATAGTGTGATCAAAGCATATGCTTTCTCTCACAGACTTTTGGAGAAGTCTCTATTTACAAGAAAGTGAGTGGGAGCTACATGGCATTTCGATATTATATGTGGGACGACATATTATTAATTGGAAATGATATAGAAATTTCTGGATAGCATAAAGGATACTTGAATAAAAGTTTTTCAATGAAAGACCTCGGTGAAGTTGCTTACATATTGGGCATCAAGATCTATAGAGATAGATCAAGGCGGCTTGATTGGACTTTCACAAAGCACATACCTTGATAAAGTTTTGAAAAAGTTCAAAATGGATCGAGGCAAAGAAAGGATTTTTACGTGTTTACAAGGTGTGAAATTGAGTCGGACTCAATGCCCGACCACGCGAAGATAGAGAGAAAATGAAAAATGTTCCTATGCTTCAGCCATAGGCTCTATCATGTATGCAATGCTGTGTACCAGACGGCGTATGCTTAGCAATAAGCTTGGCAGGAAGGTACCAAAGTAATCCAGGAGTGGATCCTTTGGACAGCGGTCAAGAACATCTGAAATACGAAAAGGACTAAGGATATGTTTCTCGTATATGGAGGTGACAAAGAGCTAGTCGTAAATGGTTACGTCGATGCAAGCTTTGACACTGATCCGGACGATTTTAAATCACAAACCAGATACGTATTTTATTAAGCGGTGGAGCTGTTAGTTGGTGCAGTTCTAAACAAAGCGTCGTGCGGGATCTACATGTGAAGCGGAGTACATAGCTGCTTGGAGCAGACAAATGAAGGAGTCTGGATGAAAGAGTTCATTTCTGATCTAGGTGTCATACCTAATGCATGGGACCAATGAAGATCTTCTGTGACAATCTGGTGCAATTGCCTTGGCAAAGGAATCCAGATTTCACAAGAGGACCAAGCACATCAAGAGGCAGCTTCAATTCCATCCGGGACCAAGTCCGGTGGGAGACATAGAGATTTGCAAGATACATACGGATCTGAATGTTGCGACCCGTTGACTAAGCGCTTCCACGAGCAAAACATGATCAGCACCAAGACTCCATGGGTGTTAGAATCATTCTTGTGCAATCTAGATTATTTACTCTAGTGCAAGTGGGAGACTGAAGGAAATATGCCCTAGAGGCAATAATAAAGTTATTATTTATTTCCTCATATCATGATAAATGTTTATTATTCATGCTAGAATTGTATTAACCGGAAACATAATACATGTGTGAATACATAGACAAACATATAATCACTAGTATGCCTCTACTTGACTAGCTCATTAATCAAAGATGGTTATGTTTCCTAACCATAGACATGTGTTGTTATTTGATTAATGGGATCACATCATTAGGAGAATGATGTGATTGACATGACCCATTCCGTTAGCCTAGCACTTGATCGTTTAGTATATTGCTATTGCTTTCTTCATGACTTATACATGTTCCTAACTGAGATTATGCAACTCCTGTTTACGGAGGAACACTTTGGTGCTACCAAGCGTCACAGCGTAACTGGGTGATTATAAAGGAGTACTACAGGTGTCTCCAAAGGTACATGTTGGGTTGGCGTATTTCGTGATTAGGTTTTGTCACTCCGATTGTCGGAGAGGTATCTCTGGGCCCTCTTGGTAATGCACATCACATAAGCCTTGCAAGCATTGCAAGTAATAAGTTAGTTGCGAGATGATGTATTACGGAGCGAGTAAAGAGACTTGCGTAGCGAGATTGAACTAGGTATTGGATACGACGATCGAATCTCGGGCAAGTAACATACCGATGACAAAGGGAACAACGTATAATAGTTATGCGGTTTAGCCGATAAAGATCTTCGTAGAATATGTAGGAACCAATATGGGCATCCAGGTTCCGCTATTGGTTATTGACCGAGAATAGTTCTAGGTCATGTCTACATAGTTCTCGAACCCGTAGGGTCCATTACGCAACGTTACGATGACAGTTTTATTATGAGTTTATAAGTTTTGATGTACGAAGTTTGTTGGAGTCCCGGATGTGATCACGGACATGGCGAGGAGTCTCGAAATGGTCGAGACATAAAGATTGATATATTGGAAGCCTATGTTTGGACATCGGAAGTGTTCGGGTGAAATCGGCATTTCTGAATGCAAGGAGGTTGGAACCCCGGTGACCTAATGGGCCTTAGTGGGCCTAGTGGAGAAAGAGGAGAAGGGGCCAGGGCAGCCCCCCAAGTCCGAATAGGACAAGGAGGCGGCACCCCTCCTTTCCCTCTCCTCCTTCCCCAAGTCCTAATCCAACTAGGAAGGGGAGTCCTACTCCGGTGGGAGTAGGACTCCTCCGGCGCCTCCTCCACCATATTCCACCTCGGTCATATCGTCGCGGAGTTTAGGCGAAGCCCTGCGCGATGAAGCATCATCATCGTCCCCATGACGTCTTGTGGAACTCATCCCGCGCTTTCTTTGGATCGGGCCGGGATCGTCATCGAGCTGAGCGTGTGCTGAACTTCGGAGGTGCCGTCGTTCGGTACTTGGATCGGTCGGATCGTGAAGCGTCGACTACATCAACAGCGTTGTCATAGCGCTTCGCTTCACGGTCTCACGGTACATGGACAATACTCTCCCCTCTCGTTGCTATGCCATCACCATGATCTTGCGTAATGCGTAGGAATTTTTTGAAATTACTCGTTCCCAACCTCTCAACAATAATAACATAGATGGATCATATAACAATCCTCAACATGCAACAAAGAGTCACTCGAAGCCACTAATAGCGGAGAACAAGCGTAGAGATTATGGTGAGATGCGAAACCACGCAAAGCTATTCTTTCGGATCGATCTATAAAAGAGTTCGTACTAGAATAACACCTTAAGACACAAATCAACCAAAACCCTAATGTCACCTAGATACTCCATTGTCACCTCAAGTATCCGTGGGCATGATTATCGATATGCATCACACAATCTCAGATTCATCCAACCAACATAAAAGTACTTCAAAAGTGCCCCAAAGTTTCTACCGGAGAATCAAACGTGTGCCCACCCCTATGCATAGGTTCCCGGTGTCACGAAACCTGCAAGTTGATCACCAAGACATACATCAAGTGTTCTCATAAAAGACTCAATCCGATAAGATAACTTCAAGGGAAACTCAATTCATCACAAGAGATTAGAGGGAGAAACATTATAAGATCCAACTACAATAGCAAAGCTCGGGATACATCAAGATCGTGCCATAGAGGAACACAAGAGAGAGAGATCAAACACATAGCTCTGGTACATACCCTCAGCCCGGGTGAACTACTCCTCCTCGTCATGGAGAGCGCCGGGATGATGAAGATGGCCACGGAGATGGATCCCCCTCCGGCGAGGTACCGAAAGGGGTCCCGATTGGTTTTAGTGGTTGGAGGCTTGCGGTGGCGGAACTCCCGATCTATCTTCTGTTCGGAAGTTTTAAGTGCGTGGGTATATATGGGTGAAAGGAGTTCGCGGTGGAGCTACTGGGCCCCACGAGGCAGGGCGCGCCCGGGGGGCGCGCCCCCCCACCTGAGCACCTCCGTATCTTCGACGTGGGGTCCAAGTCCATCAGGTGGGTTTCCTTCCAAAATAACTTCTCCAGTTGATTTCGTTCCATTTTGACTCCGTCGATATTCCTTTTCCTCGAAACAACTTTGAAATAGGCATAAAACAACAAATCTGGGCTGGGCCTCCGGTTAATAGGTTAGTCCCAAAAATAATATAAAAGTGGATAATAAAGCCCAATATTGCCTAAAACAGTAGATAAAGTAGCATGGAGCAATCAAAATTATAGATCGTTGGAGCGTATCAAGCATCTAAGCTTAATTCCTGCTCGTCCTCGAGTAGGTAAATGATAAAAAGAACTTTTGATGCGGAGTGATACTTTGGCATAATTTCAATATAAATCTTCTTAATTGTGATATGAATATTCAGATCCGAAAGATTAAAGACAAATGTTCATATTGACATAAAAATAATAATACTTCAAGCATACTAATCAAAGTAATCATGTCTTCTCAAAATAGCATGGCAAAAGAAAGTTCATCCCTACAAAATCATATAGTTAGGCTATGCTTCATTTTCGTCACACAAAGATGTTCCCAACTTCTATACCCCCGATGACAAGCCAAGCAATTGTTTCATACTTAAATAATCTCAAACTTTTTCAACCTTCACGCAATACATGGCGTGAGCCATGGATATAGCACTATGGGTGGAATAGAATATGATGATGGGGATTGTGTGGAGAAGACAGAAAGGAGAAAGTCTCATATTGTGAGGATAATCAGCGGGCTATGGAGATGCCCATCAATTGATGTCAACATGAGGTATGGATTGCCATTAAGCGGATGCACTAGAGCTAATGAATGCTCAACAAAAGAAAACTAGTGGGTGTGCATCCAACTTGCTTGCTCATGAAGACCTAGGGCATTTGAGGAAGCCCATCGTTGGAATATAC
This sequence comes from Aegilops longissima, assembly GCA_021605205.1. Classification (NCBI taxonomy): domain Eukaryota; kingdom Viridiplantae; phylum Streptophyta; class Magnoliopsida; order Poales; family Poaceae; genus Aegilops; species Aegilops longissima. The sequence goes on from JAHIAM010002834.1 coordinate 4,992, forward strand.
AAGCCAAGTTCTATAATGAAAAATTCCCACTAGTATAGAAGGACAACTTATGAGACTCACTATATGAAGAACAAGGTGCTACTTTGAAGCACAATATATGAGACTCACTACATGAAGAACAAGGTCCTACTTTGAAGCACAAGTGTGGAAAAAGAGATAGTAGCATTGCCCTTTTTATTTATTTTCTTTTTTTTGCGCCCCTTTTTTTGTCTTTCTCCTTTTTTTGGGACTTTATTTTTTTGGCCTTTCCTTTTTTTTATTTGGGCAATGCTCTAATAATGATGATCATCACACTTCTATTGATTACAACATAGGGATTACAACTTGAAACTAGAATAAGGTATGACTATATGAATGCCTCGGTGGTGTACCGGGATGGTGCAATGAATCAAGAGTGGCGTGTATGGAAAATAATGCATAGTGGATTTGCCACAAATCGATGTCAACTACATGATCATGCAATGGAAATAAGACAAAAGTAATGTATGTCATAATAATGATGATGGAAGTTGCATGGCAATATATCTCGGAATGGCTATGGAAATGCCATGATAGGTAGGTATGGTGGCTGTTTTGAGGAAGATATAAGGAGGTTTATGTGTGATAGAGCGTATCGTATCACGGGGTTTGGATGCACCGGTGAAGTTTGCACCAACTCTCAATGTGAGAAAGGGCAATGCACGGTACCGAAGAGGCTAGCAAAGGCGGAAGGTAAAAGTCGTATAATCCATGGACTCAACATTAGTCAAAAGAACTCATATACTTATTGCAAAAGTTTATAAGCCATCAAAATCAAGTACTACAGCGCATGCTCCTAGGGGTATAGATTGGTAGGAAAAGACCATCGCTCGTCCCGACCGCCACTCATAAGGATGAACAAGCCAGGTACACTTCATGTTTCAAATTTGTTACACAACTTTAACCATACGTGCATGCTACGGGACTTGCTAACTTCAACACAAGCATTTCTCAAATTCACAACTACTCAACTATTACGACTTTGATATTATCCGTCCATATCTCAAAACAATTATCAAGCATCAAACTTATCTTAGTATTCAATTCACTCAAAAAGAAAGTTTCACATATCTTGAACACTAAGTATATTAACATTAAGCAAATTACCATGCTATTAACGACTCTCAAAATAATCTAAGTGAAGCATGAGAGTTCAACTATTTCTCAAAATAAAACTACCACCATGCTCTAAAAGATATAAGTGAAGCACTAGAGCAAATGACAAACTACTCCGAAAGATATAAGTGAAGATCAATGAGTAGTCGAATAATTATGCAACTATGTGAAGACTCTCCCATTTAATACTTTCAGATCTTGATACTTTATTCAAACAGCAAGCAAAGCTAAATAAAACTACATTGCAAGGATAGCACAACTCAAGTGAAGAAGCAAAAACTTAGGTTCAACCGATACTAACCGATAGTTGTTGAAGAAGAAAGGTGGGATGCCTACCGGGGCATCCCCAAGCTTAGATGCTTGAGACTTCTTGAAATATTATCTTGGGGTGCCTTGAGCATCCCCAAGCTTGAACTTTTGTGTCTCCTTAATTCCTCTCATATCATGGTTTCTCTTCTTTTTATCAAAAGCTTCATTCACAACAAACTCAACAAGAACTCGTGAGATAGGTTAGTATAAACCTATGCAAAACCTTATCATCTTCTACTGTAACAAATCACTAACATTATTATTCAACATTGCATACTAAATGCCTCTGCATATTTAATACTCCTATCATCAAATAGAATCGTTAAACAAGCAAACATATGCAAACAATGCAACCATAACAGCAATCTGCCAAAACAGTACAGTCTGTAAAGAATGCCAGAGTATCAATACTTCCCTGACTCCAAAAATTATGAACTAAAATTCCCACTGTAATAAATTTATCAGAGCTCAATATGCAAAAACATTCAACATTATACCGCTCTCTGACTTTTCTAGAGAATTTTTGCAACAGCGGTAAACTTTCTGTTTTCAAACAGCAACATGCATACTTGCAAAATAAGCATGGCAAAGGCTATCCTTGACTTTTTTATTGAAACTAAAGATGCAAAACACTAATATAACTAACATCAAGAAAAACAAAACAAAAGAAAATGACGCTCCAAGCAAAACACATATCATGTGGTGAATAAAATATAGCTTCAAGTAAAGTTACCGATGAGCGAAGGCGAAAGGGGATGCCTTCAGGGCATCCCAAGCTTAGGATCTTGGTTATACTTGAATATTACCTTGGGGTGCCTTGGGCATCCCCAAGCAAACTCTTTCCACTCCTTATTCCATAGTCCATCGAATCTTTACCCAAAACTTGAAAACTTCACAACACAAAACTTAACAGAAAACTCGTGAGCTCCGTTAGCGAAAGAAAACAAAACACCACTTCAAGGTACTGTAATGAACTCATTATTTATTTATATTGGTGTTAAACTTACTGTATTCCAACTTCTCTATGGTTTATAAACTATGTTACTAGCCATAGATTCATCAAAATAAGCAAACAACACAATGAAAACAGAATCTGTCAAAAACAGAACAGTCTGTAGTAATCTGTAGCTAACACAAACTTCTGGAACTCCAAAACTTCTAAAATAAATTGGTGGACCTGAGGAATTTTTCTAGTGATCATCTGAAAAAAGAACCAACTAAATAGAACTCTCCATTAAAACGTTCTAGCTAATCTCGTGAGCGCTAAAGTTTCTGTTTTTTACAGCATGATCATAAAGACTTCACCCAAGTCTTCCCAAAGGTTCTACTTGGCACAAACACTAATTAAAACATGAAAACACATCTAACCAGAAGCTAGATGGATTATTTATTCCTAAACAGAAGCAAAAAGCAAGAAACTAAAATAAAATTGGGTAGCCTCCCAACAAGCGCTATCGTTTAACACCCCTAGCTAGGCATTATGATTTCAATGATGCTCACATAAAAGATAGGAATTGAAACATAAGGAGAGCATCATGAAGAATATGACTAGCACATTTAAGTCTAACCCACTTACTATGCATAGGGATTTTGTGAGCAAACAACATGGGAACAATAATCAACTTGCATAGGAAGGTAAAACAAGCATAACTTCAAAACTTTAAGCACATAGAGAGAAACTTGATATTATTGCAATTCCTACAAGCATATGTTCCTCCCTCATAATAATTTTCAGTAGCGTCATGAATGAATTCAACAATATAACCAGCACCTAAAGCATTCTTTTCATGATCTACTTGCATAGAAAATTTACTACTCTCCACATAAGCAAAATTCTTCTCATGAATAATAGTGGGAGCAAACTCAACAAAATAACTATCATATGATTGAGAATTAAGATCAACATGAAAAGTTTCATGGTTATCATTATTCTTTATAGCATCGTGTCATCACAATAATCATCATAGATAGGAGGCAGGCTTTCATCATAGTAAATTTGTTCATCAAAGCTTGGTGGACAAAAATATCATCTTCATGAAACATAGCTTCCCCAAGCTTGTGGCTTTGCATATCATTAGCATCATGGATATTCAAGGAGTTCATACTAACAACATTGCAATCATGCTCATCATTCACATATTTAGTGCCAAACATTTTATAAATTTCTTCTTCTAACACTTTGGCACAATTTTCTTTTCCATCATACTCACGAAAGATATTAAAAAGATGAAGCGTGTGAGAAAATTCAATTCCATTTTTTTGGTAATTTTATTTTATAAACTAGACTAGTGCTAAAACAAGAAACAAAAGATTTGATTGCAAGATCTAAAGATATACCTTCACTTACCTAGCCTCCCGACAGCGGCGCCGAGAAAAGAGCTTGATGTCTACTACACAACCTTCTTCTTGTAAGCGTTGTTGGGCACTAAAATCTGCAGGTTTGTAGGATAGTAGCAAATTTCCCTCAAGTGGATGACCTAAGGTTTATCAATCCATGAGGCGTGGGAGGAAGATGGTCTCTCTCAAACAACCGTGCAACCAAATAACAAAAAGTCTCTTGTTGAAAGTCGTTATATCGACTAGAGGGGGTGAATAGGCGATTTTATGAATTCTTCATGAGGAATTTGTCGAGAGGAAATTCCTAGCGAAGAACTACTTGTGGAATAAGTACTCACAAGTAAGCATAACAGAATACATGCATGGTCATCATGATGAAATGAAGACAATCACATAGTACGAAAGCGTAAACACATGATAACACAAGATGAAGAAAACAGTGAAGAAATTGAGCGAGGAAATAGAAAGTCTTGATCAAAGTCTTCAAACACAGATATGAACAAACATTCAACACAGTTATGAGGAAATGAAAGAGTTGAGGAAATAGAACCAGTAATGTTGGTGAAGACAATGATTTGGTAGACCAGTTCAAGCTGATGTCTCGGTTATGCGTGCAGTTGGGCGGCTGAGTATTTAAACTCGAGGACACACAGTCCGGACACCCGATCGCTGAGCACGCAGCTCGAGGACACCAAGTCCTCACCGTATTCTCCTTGAACTAAGGTCACACAGACCTCGTCCAATCACTTGTGGTAAGTCTTGAGCGACTTCCAAACCTTCACAGACTTGGTCACTCGGCGATCCACAATTCCTCTTGGATGCTCTAGACCATGGCGCCTAACCGTCTAGAAGAAGCACAGTCTTCAAAGGTAACAAGCGTCGGATCACGTGGGATCGATCTCTTGATGATGCTCAATCACTTTGGGTTTATAGGGGTTTGGTTTTGGGTTTTCCTCCTCGATGATTTTCGCTCAAAGTCCTCGGAGGATGGGTTGCTCTCAAATGACAAGTGTCAAGTTCTCTCGGGCAGCCAACCAGCTAGTGGTTGTAGAGGCGGCTATTTATAGCCTAGGAGCAGCCCGACATGATAAGACATAAATGCCCTTCAATGATATGACCGTTAGGTAGATAAGATATTTTGGGACAGGTGGCGCGCATGACCTTGATCGGAAATTTGACTCTCAAATTCCTCGGGGCTATCATGTTCCTCTGTGTAGGCAATCCCCTTTGGCGAATTCCTAACCCTCGGTCAGAACAAATTCCTCGGCAACGGAAGAACTTCGTCTACATCCTTTGAAGAAATTGGTGAACTGTATGAGATTTCAAAGGCTTCACGAAGGGATTGGTAGGTGTAGGATTTTGAGTTGAGCATCACATGGAAATTTTTCCTTAGTATTTCCTCGACCCCTTTAACGATGCGGTGTTTCCTATGACTCAAGAAAGAAAGCGAAACTACGAAAACAAAAGTCTTCACGCTTCATGTTCCTCAAATGAATACCAAGTCTTCAAGGTCACACCAATTTCTTCACTTTCAAAGTCTTGAATACCAAAGTCTTGATCGAAGAACTTCATTTTAGAATTCGACTTTCTCGGTAAATATCAAAGTCCTCATAGACTTATAGACCTATGTACACTCACAAGCGCATTAGTCCCTTAACCTATAAGTCTTCAATACACCAAAATCACTAAGGGGCACTAGATGCACTTACGGTCTCCCCTTTTGGTGATTGATGACAATATAGTTGTGGGATCTTGTGAAGAGGTGTCTAGAGGGGGGGGGGGGGGTGATTAGACACTAAGTACCAAAGTTGCAGTTTTTAACTTTTTAGGTTTAAGTGGAGATTAGGCACAATTTCAACATTCAAAATACATAACAAGCAAGCATGCAAAGAGCATATAGGCAGCGGAAATTAAAGCATGCAACTTGCAAGAAAGTAAGGGAAGGGTTTGGAGGATTCAAACACAATTGGAGACACGGATGTTTTTGTCGTGGTTCCGATAGGTGGTGTTATCGTACATCCACGTTGATGGAGACTTCGACCCATGAAGGAGTAACTGCTTGTGAGTCCACGGAGGCTCCACCCACGAAGGGTCCACAGTAGCAACCTTGTCTATCCCACCATGGCCGTCGCCCACGAAGGACTTGCCTCACTAGCGGTAGATCTTCACAGTAGGCGATCTCCTTGCCCTTACAAACTCCTTGGTTCAACTCCACAATCTTATCGGAGGCTCTCAAGTGACACCTAGCCAATCTAGGAGACACCACTTTCCAAGAAGTAACAAATGGTGCGTTGATGATGAACTCCTTGCTCTTGTGCTTCAAATGATAGTCTCCCCAACACTCAGCTCTCTCTCATAGGATTTGGATCTGGTGGAAAGAAGATTTTAGTGGAAAGCAACTTGGGGAAGGCTAGAGATCAAGATTCATATGGTAGGAATGGAATATCTTGGTCTCAACACATGAGTAGGTGGCTCTCTCCCAGAACTGGTAAGTTGGAAGTGTAGGTTTGTTCTGATGGCTCTCTCGACGAATGAAGAGGAGGTGGAGGGGTATATATAGCCTCCACACAAAATCTAACCGTTACACACAATTTACCAATCTCGGTGGGACCGAATCAACAAACTCGGTCAGACCGATTTTAGTAAACCTAGTGACCGTTAGGGTTTTCGGTGGGACTGACTTTCATCTCGGTAGGACCGATATGGTTAGCGTTAGGGCATACCGTAATCTCGGTGAGACCGATTACACAAACTCGGTGAGACCGATTTTGGTAATTAGCTAACCAGAGAGTTGGTCAGGCAAACTCGGTGAGACCGATTACTCAAACTCGGTGGGACCGATTTTGGTAATGAGTCAACCAGAAAGTTTGCATTGTAATCTCGGTAGTACGGATTCTCAAACTCGGTGAGACCGATTTTGATAATGGACATACACAGAGATATTGCAATCCCAAATCGGTAAGACCGAGATCCCTATCGGTAGAACCGATTTGCCTAGGGTTTGTGGCAGTGGCTAAGACATCAAAACTCGGTGGCGCCGGATAGAAAGAATCAGTGGGGCCGAGTTTGACTTTTAGGTTTAGGACATTTTTGTGGAAGTGGGAAAGTAGTTGAGGGTTTTGGAGCATATCACTAAGCACATGAAGCAAGAGGTTCATTAAGCAACACCTCATCCCTCCTTGATAGTATTGGCTTTTCCTATAGACTCAATGTGATCTTGGATCACTAAAATATAAAATGAAGAATCTTGAGCTTGAAGCTGGAGCCAATCCCTTGTCCTTAGCATCTTGACGGAGTTCCCACATCCTTTAGTCCATGCCACTCCATTGTTGAACTTATCTGAAACATACTAGATAAAAGTATTAGTCCAACAAGAGATATGTTGACATTAATTACCAAAACCACCTAGGGAGCACTTGTGCTTTCAATCTCCCCCTTTTTGGTAATTGATGGCAACATACGTCAAAGCTTTAGATAAAGATATAAAGAGTAGCAAGTAGAGCTTTGGAAAGACATGTAACAAGCATAGGCTCCCCCTACATGTATGCAGTCATGTGAATATGGAATATGGAAGCATATGAGAGCATAACCATGATAGAGTAGGCAATGTGTTACATGTATCTTGGCCATATGCATCGAGCAAAAGATTATTAAGGAAAATACCTTCATGCTCATGAGTCCTTCTTGCAAACAGTATGTGCATCAGCAAGAATTTCTCATACACATGATTGTGATGCATATACTTACCTTGTAGTCTTGAGTTGGCTTAGGATGGAATGAACCTGCACAAACAAGGTTAGATAATACAGGTACATCTACTAGCCAGAGCAAACAAAAGAAACCACAAGAATACCAAGATTGGGATGACATGTAGAAAGTGAGTACAGAGTACCACATTGGATTAGACATGTCCCCAAGAATAAAGATATGCAATGAATTCAAATGATTTCCTTCCCTTAGGTGTCTTGCTCCCCCTGAATCTAGCATGGGATATTGGGAGAAGATAGGGAACAGAAAATCAGAGCAGAAAGATATAAATGAACAGAGCTTAAAGCAAATAAGCACATATGAACATGTCTTTCCCCCAAAAAGATACGTGGCATCTCTCCTCTTGAACATCAAGCATCTGGGATCCTTGAGAAATACTTTCTACTTGAGTATTCTCTCCCCCTGGAGATCTCTCTCTCTCCCTTGAGGATATCTCTCTAAATGATAAGCTTTGACGTGATCTCTCTCTCCCCCTTTGACATCAATTTCCAAGAAGGGTTTTCTGGAATCTGTCGAATGAGTTTGGTCCTTGAGTCACAGCACAAAGCACTGTGAAAAATGTGATGCTTGTAGAGGACAAGATTCATTGAGTGGAGCTGGATAAGAAGAAACACAGAATAAGTGGCAAACTGTTTTTCCTGTTGTGAAATCGGTGGCACCGAGTGGTATGCCGGTGGTGCGAAAGGATTGATTGGACGAAAACAACAAATCGGTGAAACCGAGTTCATCACAGAGAAAACACTTGTCACCTCAGCTCACTAGTATTAGTAAAATCTCACAAAGATTTGCAAGGAATTAACTTAAGGATCTGCAATGAATTGGATGCAGAAAATGCAGAGCAACTAAAAAGAAAGAAGGGAATCTAGATGAAGTTTTTTTTTGTGAAAGGGAAAGAAAATATGCATGAGACAAATGCAAAGGCACATACAAGAACACGAGAGAACTTCATCTAGAGATGGTCAGTGACAAAGTCACCTATGTTAGAGTATATTGACTTATGTGTCAAGTGAGATCACTTGATCATGGGTCATACTCATCGTTTGAGCTCAAAATGGGGTTACCATTTTTCGTTTAAGCATTTTGATGTATTCACATCTTGTCGAGTTGCTTTGGCTCATGTCTCGGAGTAAATCTTCTCTAAGATGGAATGACATACCTTGGTTGGTGGTGATGACCATGTAGTTGAACTTGTGTGGGTTGCTCAAGGTTGATGTAGCTCATCAAGAGTTGGGAGCACCACTTAGAATTTGAGTCCATCTACCTACATGGGTTAGTTCTTGCAAGGATTAGCACTTGTGAAAAAGAGAATTTAATCATGAAGCTCAATTATACATATTGTCAAAGGATATATTTGAAAGATTCCGCGCTTCCTTGACTTCAACCACCATAGTGTAGAGACTTGGTGATGTAGAGATTGCTTAAGATATGAATGGTTTACAATCTCATGGAATTTGATTCAACCAAGTACCTACGTGGGTTAGATTACATACAAGATACAAATATATCCAAGATATAATATATTCATCATAAGAGAGATATCAAGGATTAGTCATAATCTTATGTCTTGCATGTATCCAATGGAGTTTCTACTCCAAGTTTGAAGCATCAATGATGTTCAATTCTCCTCTTAACCTGCAAAACACTTTCTCATCAAGGGGTTTAGTGAATATATCCGCTAATTGCTTTTCGGTGCGAACATGCTTAAGATCAATGTCACCCTTAGCAACATGATCTCGAATGAAATGATGACGAACTTCAATATGCTTAGTTCGAGAATGTTGCACAGGATTATGGCCAATTTTGATAGCACTTTCATTGCCACAAAGCAATGGAACATGTCTCACATATATCCCATAATCTTTAAGAGTTTGGGTCATCCAAAGTAATTGAGCACAACATGAACCCGCGGCAATGTACTCCGCTTCGGCAGTGGATAAGGATACCGAGTTTTTTTTCTTGGAGGACCAAGACACAAGAGATCTACCAAGAAATTGACAAGTACCCGAAGTGGACTTTCTATCAACCTTGTCTCCGGCATAGTCCGAGTTGGAGTAGCCAACAAGATCGAAAGAGGCCCTCTTAGGATACCAAATGCCAAAATTTGGTGTATGGATTAAGTATCTCACTATCCTTTTCACGGCCTTAAGATGAAATTCTTTAGGAGCAGCTTGATATCGTGCACACATGCACACGCTTAGCATAATATCGGGACGTGAAGCACATAGATATAACAACGAACCAATCATAGAGCGATAAACCTTTTGATCAACCGGTTCACCATCTTTGGTCAAGTCAAGATGTCCACTAGTAGGCATGGGTGTAGACATACCTTTGCATTCTTGCATATTGAACTTCTTGAATAAGTCCTTAGTGTACTTCGTCTGAGAGACAAAGGTACCTTCCTTAGTTTGCTTGATTTGCAACCCAAGAAAGAATTTGAGTTCACTCATCATTGACATCTAAAACTTCTCCGACATTAGCTTTCCAAACTTTTCACTAAAATGAGGGTTAGTTGATCCAAATATGATATCATCAACATAAATTTGGCATACAAATAATTCTCCATTAACCCTTTTAGTAAAAAGTGTGGAATCAATTTTCCCAATTTCAAAGCCTTTTTCAATAAGGAACTTGGTCAAGCATTTAACCAAGCTCTTGGAGCTTGTTTAAGACCATAAAGAGCTTTGTGAAGTTTGTAAACATGATTTGGTTTCTTAGGATTGACAAAGCCGGAAGGTTGTTTGACACAAACTTCCTCCTCTATTTCACCATTTAGAAAAGCACTTTTAATGTCCATTTGGTACAAGGTGATATCATGATGATTAGCATAGGAAAGTAAGATCTTGAATGGACTCAAGTCTATAGCAGGAGCATAAGTCTCACCATAGTCCATACCTTCGACTTGTGTGTAGCCTTGGCTGACGAGGCGTGCTTTGTTGCGAACTACTTGTCCATCTTCATCTTGCTTGTTGCAAAACACCCATTTGGTACCGATGATGTTGTGGTTGTTGTCGGGCTTCTCAACCAATGTCCAAACTTGGTTCCTCTCAAAATTGTGTAGCTCTTCATGCATAGCATTTATCCAATCCGGATCTTCAATGCTTCTTCAACCTTGATAGGTTCAATGCTAGAGATGAAAGAATAGTTTTCACAAAAGTTAGCTAAGCGAGTTTTAGGCGAGTGATTCTCCGGTTTGAATGTCATTGTAGATTTGCTCGACGGGATGATCTTTAGCAATTCTTGCTCGAACTCGTGATAGCTTTTGCTTGGGTCTTTGTTGAACATCTTCTTCATCTTGTTCTTCTTCTTGGCCTTCTTCATTTGTTGGTGTTGTCGTTCTCTTGTCGAGGTGGAGAAGGGGTTGTTGGCGTTCGTGATGTTCTTCCTCGTTTTCTTCATCTTGGTGTGTCCCACTTGTGGATGCTTCCGTATCAACTCTTGGTTCACCTTGTCGTGAAGTAGAAGCTTCCACTTGGATGGACGGTACTCTCCTTCACCTCCGTTGGACGGACCTTGCCAATAGACAAGTCTTGGATTGCTTCGAAGGGTCTTTGTCTCCTACATCAATTGGCAATTGCTCTACTTGCGAGCCGTTAGATTCATCAAACTTCACATCTACCGTCTCTTCAACCTTTTGGGTGAAATTGTTGTGAACACGGTAAGTGTGAGAGTTTGAGCCATAACCTAGTAGGAAACCTTCATGAGACTTAGGAGCAAATTTAGAGCAACGATGCTTATCAAGAATGTAGCACTTTGAGCCAAATACTCGAAAGTATCCAACTTGGGGTTTGTTACGGTGAGGAGCTCGTATGCCGTCTTGCCGAGTAGCTTGTGAAGGTACAAGCGATTTGTTGCATGACAAGCTGTCTCAACCGCTTCGCTTAAAAGTGCTTGATGTCTTGTACTCATCAAGCATCGTTCTCGCCATTTCGATGGCGTCCGGTTCTTCCTCTCAACAACTCCATTTTGTTGAGGTGTGTGCGTAACCGAGAACTCGTGTGAAACCCTTCTTCGTCAAGAAAGGTGTCCACATTTGCATTCTTGAACTCCGTTCCGTTGTCGCTGCGAACCTTCTTGATCTTCACTTCAAATTGGTTTTGGGCCTTCCTAGCGAAGTTTTGAAGATCTTTTGGACCTGCAATTTATCATCGAGAAAGAACACCCGTAAATCTTGAAAAATCATCAACTATAACTAGACCAAAAGAATTTCCACGAGACTCTTGTAAGAGTTGGGACCAAAGAGATCCATGTGAAGTAGCTCGAGTGGCCTCCTTGTGGTCATAATGTTCTTCACGGGATGCCTTCCACCAACCTGTTTACCTGCTTGACAAGCACTGCATAGTCTATCCTTATCAAATATGACATTGTTGACACCAAGGATATGATTCCCTTTAATAAGCTTGTCAAGGTTTCGCATACCAACATGACCTAGTCGTCTATGCCATAGCCAACCTTTTGAGGATTTAGCAATGAAGCAAGTTTTAGGTTGTGCCTTTTTAGAGAAATCAACAATGTATAGGTCACCTCTCTTTGCCGGTAAAGACCATTTTATGATCATCTCGACGAAACACTTGGCAATCTACTTGATAAATAAGACATTGAAACCGAAATCAGCAAGTCTAGATACTGAAAGTAAGTTGTACCCAAGAGACTCAACGAGCATGACATTCTGTATGGAGCTATCATGTGAGATGGCCACCTTACTAAGGCCAACCACCTTACCCTTTGAGTTGTCACCAAAAGTGACATACTTTCGAGGACTATCATTTTCAGCAAGCTCACGAAACATGTCTTTATCTCCGGTCATGTGATCGGTACATCCACTGTCAAGAACCCATTCCTTTCCTCCTGACACATATCTCTGAGGATTTGCCATAAGACCAAAATGTCTCATTGCATCATCAAGATCGAAGTCACTATCATCATCCTCATCATAGTATCCATGTTCAATATCTTCATGTGGTGGATCAAGTCATAGAGAGGGTAAATCTTTAGAGTGAGTTTGACAATGATCTTGTCTATGAATTCTTATAGCTTCGGAAATAATATCACCAATAATTCCAACATCTCCTTTGGCACGTATAAGGTCGGTGAGTTCAAATAGACGATCACCAAACATAGGATCACTAGTATTCATCTTACTCAAGGCAATAGACTTATGGAGAATTTCATCTAGATTTTTCAAGGAATAATTTGGAAAGCGTTCCTCAAGAAACTTCCATATAGTGTAGGCACACTCAAGGGTAGGCAAGATTCTAATCAAGTTTCTAGGAAAGCCTCTAGTGATAAGATTAACAGTTCTAAGATTTCTAGTCATGTCAATAGCTTCATCAAGGGTAGGATGCATAGGATCAACATGAGGAGCACAAGGGCTAGCAATGTACTTGTTCAAATGATATTGATTAAAAATTGCAAGCATCTCATTTTTCCACTCATGAAAATACTCTCCATCAAGAATAGGCACTCTATGTCTAAGACTCCCCAAAGTAGACTCATCCATCTTCCTCCAATGGTGATTAAACCAATGCAATGGAGACCAATGCTCTGATACCACTTGTGGGATCTTAAGAATAGGTGTCTAGAGGGGGGGGGGTGGTGATTAGACACTAAGTACCAAAGTTACAGTTTTTAACTTTTTAGGCTTAAGTGGAGATTAGGCACAATTTCAACATTCACAATACATAACAAGCAAGCATGCAAAGAGCATATAGGCAGTGGAAATTAAAGCATGCAACTTGCAAGAAAGTAAGGGAAGGGTTTGGAGGATTCAAACGCAATTGGAGACACGGATGTTTTTGTCATGGTTCCGATAGGTGGTGCTATCGTACATCACGTTGATGGAGACTTCAACCCACGAAGGGTAGCAGCTGCTGTGAGTCCACGGAGAGCTCCACCCACGAAGGGTCCACAGTAGCAACCTTGTCTATCCCACCATGGCCGTCGCCCACGAAGGACTTGCCTCACTAGCGGTAGATCTTCACGAAGTAGGCGATCTCCTTGCCCTTACAAACTCCTTGGTTCAACTCCACAATCTTATCGGAGGCTCCCAAGTGACACCTAGCCAATCTAGGAGACACCACTCTCAAGAAGTAACAAATGTTGCGTTGATGATGAACTCCTTGCTCTTGTGCTTCAAATGATAGTCTCCCCAACACTCAACTCTCTCTCATAGGATTTGGATCTGGTGGAAAGAAGATTTGAGTGGAAAGCAACAGGGGAAGGCTAGAGATCAAGATTCATATGGTAGGAATGGAATATCTTGGTCTCAACACATGAGTAGGTGGCTCTCTCTCAGAACTGGTAAGTTGGAAGTGTAGGTTTGTTCTGATGTCTCTCTCGACGAATGAAGAGGAGGTGGAGGGGTATATATAGCCTCCACACAAAATCTAACCGTTACACACAATTTACCAATCTCGGTGGGACCGAATCAACAAACTCGGTCAGACCGATTTTAGTAAACCTAGTGACCGTTAGGGTTTTCGGTGGGACTAACTTGCATCTCGGTAGGACCGATATGGTTAGGGTTAGGTCATAACGTAATCTCGGTGAGACCGATTACACAAACTCGGTGAGACCGATTTTGGTAATTAGCTAACCAGAGAGTTGGTCAGGCAAACTCGGTGAGACCGATTACTCAAACTCGGTGGGACCGATTTTGGTAATGAGTCAACCATAAAGTTTGCATTGTAATCTCGGTAGTACCGATTCTCAAACTCGGTGAGACCGATTTTGATAATGGACATACACAGAGAGATTACAATCCCATCTCGGTAAGACCGAGATCCCTATCGGTAGAACCGATTTGCCTAGGGTTTGTGGCAGTGTCTAAGACATCAAAACTCGGTGGCGCCGGATAGAAAGAATCAGTGGGGCCGAGTTTGACTTTTAGGTTTAGGACATTTTTGTGGAAGTGGGAAAGTAGTTGAGGGTTTTGGAGCATATCACTAAGCACATGAAGCAAGAGGTTCATTAAGCAACACCTCATCCCTCCTTGATAGTATTGGCTTTTCCTATAGACTCAATGTGATCTTGGATCACTAAAATAGAAATGAAGAGTCTTGAGCTTGAAGCTGGAGCCAATCCCTTGTCCTTAGCATCTTGACGGAGTTCCCACATCCTTTAGTCCATGCCACTCCATTATTGAACTTATCTGAAACATACTAGATAAAAGTGTTAGTCCAACAAGAGATATGTTGACATTAATTACCAAAACCACCTAGGGAGCACTTGTGCTTTCACGACCGGCGAAGACTAACTCAAATTTCTCCCCTTTGTCATGAATGACCAAAAGGATCGGCGAGGACTAACGCCCTGAAGAATATCAAGTTGATGAAGGGCGCCCGACATTATCGAGGTCGGTTGTAGTAGTAGGGCCTGCCGCGATGTCGTCCAAGTCTTCATTTTCATCGGTGTCGCGATGAAGAATAGGAGCTGGCCACTAAGGAGGAACCTTGACCTTCTTGAATTTCTTGGCGGAGGTGCGAGACAAGTCAAATTCTTCCTTGAGACCCATTGTCTTGGTTCTTACGCCTTGTAGACATGAGATAGAACAGCCAGTGCGGTTGAAGGTTTCATGGAGGCGGTATTGGTTTTCTTCACTGCATTGTGTGTTGAGGTCATGTTGTGAAGAATTGAACCAAGCTGACGTTTGACCCATTATATTCTGCGATCAACCTTACGATGAAGGCGAGGTAACTCATGATCAGTCATCACCACAGGTCTTTGTGGCTTGAGGATTTTGCTTGGTTGAGGTATTGGCGGCGAGTCGTCATTGGTGGAGTAGGATGCAAACTTGCGAAATTGACCATCCAATGGGCGAATGCCTTCATCTATCACAGCAGTTGCCTTGCCTTTGTCATCGGTGAGGAAAATGTCCGTTTGAGGACTTCAATTGGAGGCAAGTAGCTGCGGTGGTTGATATCACCTTGTAATTGAGTGAAGACCTTGTCTGATGAACCTCATAATCCATGGTGCATAAGGCTTCAGCTCAAAAGGTGACATAGCAATGTTTGCGAGTCCTCATGAAGAAATCATGGAAGTTGGCCAGGAGCATATGAATGATATTGAAAAGCATATTCTTCATGATGCCAGCGACTTCTTCATCATTTGAGTCGTGGCCTTTGATAGGACTCATTATCTTCGTTAGAATCGATAGACAGTCCGAGGCACATATAGTAATTAGTTGTGAGGAATTTGGTTGATGGGGCCAGCCCGGCTTCAAAGGCTTCATCGAACTTGCATGTAGTGATTTGTAAGCTCACGTTATTTGTAGATGCAACGAGCACCATCAAGGGAGGATGAGTGGGAGGGCACGAAGCAACTCGATTCTTTGGTGCCTTGTAGTGAGTATTTTACGTCATCTAGTCCAGTACCCATGAGTTCACATCTTTAGAATCTCCGGTGATGTGCAGCATCGCATAGAATTGAAGAATGAGTTCTTCATTCCAATCACGAGATGTCGGTCAGAAATTCAGCAAACCCGGCATCGTGAAGAACACGAGGACTGGCTCGAAGCTGGCGGAGACTCCATGTCCACGTGAGGAATGTGTGCATGATCGAAGACTTTGTCTTTGTTGAATAGCTGAGAGGAATAGAGTTGGCTTGACTAGCAGTCGAAGCGCCTCTTCCTTATCTGACGAGTCATAAGGGTTGTAGTCGATGAAGAACACATGCTCATGAAGAAATCTTCAGCCTTGAACTTTTGCTTCGTTGAGAATGGATTCTTTGGCTTTGGTAGTGGAGTGTCGATGAGTTGCATCACGACCTTAGGGATCGCAATCTCAGGTTCTTGGTGAGGATTTTCGGTTCCTCTTCATATGCGATCTGCGTGTTCAAAGGTAGCAACAGCGGGTTCTTGACACTAGTGGCTGGAATTTCTTCATGCAGACGAGGTGGGATGAGTTTCTTGAGCCCATTTGAACTGTTGGTGTAGGGGTGAGGAATTTGTTGTATTGGAGTGAAGAGTGGAGAATTTGGATCTTGTTGTCCCAAAAGTCATCGTTCATCACTGGCGTTGTGCTTCCAATATCCATCTTCGTCTTCAATTTCCTCAACACCAGCCTCTTGATTTGTGAAGCTGAGGCATAGGCGAGAAATGATTGGTGTTGAAGGATTGCATCCACTTCAATTTCTTCATCAATCTGCTCTGTGAAGCGGCAGAATGATTTTCTTCATCGAGATCCGCTTGGGATCTCATATTCTTCACCAAAAGGAACAAGGTCCTTTGATGGCATGGAGAAATCGGAACAACATCAATTGGATTTTCAAATGAGCTGGTCATTGGCTTCATCTTCTTGGGGCGAAGAATTTGGCCTGGTGATGCTTTCCTTTTCTTCCTTGCAGCTCGCTCTGCAGCCTTGGTCTTCTTCACATCGATGTAGATGGAAGGATTGGAGTTGGTGTAGGCGCGGGAGGAGCTGAGAATCTGGTTGAATTTCCTCGGTATGGCCCGATGCGGTTGCCTGACTTCTTCAGTTCTTGGGCGCACCACTAGTGGATGCCACAGCAATTTCTTCGGTAATTTGGAATGGAGTCGTCGGCCCTAGAACTAGCATTGTCTTGACGGGCTGAAAATCATCAGTGGTCTTGGCATGTTCTTGATGGGTTGGCGAGACTCCACTGAGGAATTTCTTGTTGCGTTGGGGCTGCAATATTTGTGAACTTCTTTGTCATTGACAAATCGACCTTGGCTCCTGCCAATCAGCATAATAGGCATCAAAGTCATCAACGAGGGCTTTGATTTGAGCTGGATCTTGAGGAGTTCCTCGGTTGTCATTACGACAATGTTTTCCTCGGGAACTTCTCTTTCTGAATTGAGCTTTCTTGATCGCCTAGCCTTTTCAAATTTCCATTTCTCTTGAGAGATGAAATGGGTCGACATGTGACTTTGACCGAGTCAAATGAAAGTCAGGCATAGGGTATACGGATCCTTGTGCGAGAGATTAATGTACTCGAGGATCGCCCTTGGATCCAAAAGCGTTGCACGGTGTGCCTTTGGCTCTAGCGGCCCTTTCTTTTGTCTCGATGATTTACGCAAGTTCATCATCATCGGCTTCATCATTAGATGGCACTTGGAAGGCAACATGTTTCTTCTTTGGACTAGGCGAGGACCTCGACCAGCCATTGCCTTTTCTTGATGAGTGGGGCTGATGAAGAATTTGGTGCAACTAAGGAACTTCTTTGAGACACCATAGGCAATAGAGATGCTGCAGATCCTTTGTACGTGGCGGATCTGCAGTCTTGAGGACTTTGTCGAACAGCAGATGACTTTGGAGGAGGAGGCGAGGATTTGGGTGGAGCAGGTGCAGCATGAGGCTGGCCGTGAGGGCATTGAAGATTCTGGCCGTGAGGAATTCTTTGAGAACTTGGCCGTGAGGGCACAGTTGGTGAAACACTTGGCTTGTGGCGGGCTTCTTTGCCATTGATTTCCTAGGCAGCGAGAGGCCTTAGTGGCAGCAGCAATAGCGAGTCTTCATTGAATTTCCTCCTGCTTCTTTGGCTTGTCTCGCCAACTTGGCTTGGCGCAGCCCATTCTTGGAAAATCCTCTGCAGCTTGATCTTTGGTGGGGTTGAGCTTCTTGGCAGTGCCAATGGAGCTCTTGGGCATGGATGATTAAGTGTGAATTTCTTCATATACTTTGGAGTTACATACCTGTACTCCCTCCATTCTCTTGCCCATCTCCTTTCAATCCTCTGTGTCGCACCTTGCGCTGATTTTTATTTTCCTTGCCAAACTTGGCTTCATCAGTGTGTAATAGTCGGCATAGATGTCCTCGGGTATCTCAAAAGCAGTCATGACCTCGGGCCTCTTTCCTCCTTTACGTGGCTTCTTTCATACGCCATATTCTTGGTGAGAATTTGAACAATCGAATTCTCTAAAAAGTATGCAACTTTTCTTGAGAGCGCTTTGGATGAAGAACACGACGAGCAGTGAGGTGTAGATTTGAAGCTCGTATGTTCAGATCTTCCACGCCCTAACTTCGGCGAGAGGAAGACAGCTCTGGCGGCGGAGTGAAGATTTCATGGCGGCACGCAATCTGACAATGCGAGGTCGAAGCGATGAAGCTCTTCCTCACCGGCTGACGATGGAGTAGCGGCGGCGCTAGGGTTTGAAGCTCGGCGAGAGAGAAGCGGTCGGCGAGTAAAGGAAGTGAGGAAGGGAGAGGGGTATATATATACGGTGAAAAACTATTAGCGAAGATTTTGGACGAGCGTGCCTGACCCTTCTCATTAAGCGACATGTGTCACCCTTACGTCTTGAAAAGTGGAGATCGTGTTAGACCGTGGGTGAATAGATAAGTCTATCGCGGGAGCGGAGCGGTTTAATGGCAAAGCGAAAATTTGGATAAGATAAGTTAAAAGTTCCGTCATAATTTCTTGGTGACAAGGACACGGTGAAGATTTTGAGCGAGTTTCAAATAGAGCGCACATGAAGAATTTGTGAATAGATTGGGTTGAGTATAGCATAGAGGGAAGGTCGATCACATTCACTTAGCAGAAAATACAACTTGAAGAAATAGCCATAAGTGAATCTTGTAGAGGACATAAACCCATATAATAGATATAGCCAATGAAGAAGAAGCAGCGGAAGCAGTGAAGATTTTGCAAAGTTGAAGAATTTGAAAAAGCGAAGAATTTCAAAAGCGAGGAAAACCTCAAATTGAAGATTTTCAACTTTGGTGGCGGCGTGACCCACCATATAAGAATGATGATTTCAGACACCGCATACAATTGTCGTAGGGTTCTGAGAATCAAATTCTTCATTAATTTCTTCAGACTTAGAGTGTTGTTCTTCATTGATTGAAGAAAAACGTTTCTTCATGTGTTGCACATCTAAGTCATCAATTTTGCATAAATGTCAGGATGTGTGTCCTTTTTAAAGAACATTCGAAGATTCTAAGATATTTAGCTCACACCGCAACTTGCTAAATCTCTTCTCATCCAAGGGCTTTGTGAAGATATCGGCTAGCTGTTCTTCATTCTTCACATGCTCGATGGAGATGTCGCCCTTCAACACATGATCACGAAGAAAATGATGGCGAATCTGAATGTGCTTTGTCTTGAGTGCTAAAGCTGGGTTGTGAGCAATATTGATGGCACTCTCATTGTCACAGTAGAGGCACATTCTTCACGTTGATGTCGTAGTCCTTGAGAGTTTGCTTCATCCACAGCGATTGAGCACAGCAAGAACCAGCAGCAATGTACTCAGCTTCATGATGAACAATGATCGCAGTTCTGTTTCTTGAGGACCAACAGACCAAAGATCGTCAGAAATGACAAGTACCAGATGTTGACTTGCGGTCCACGAGCACCAGCATAGTCGAGTCAGAATATCAATGAGATCAAAAGTTGAGCCCTTGGGGTACCATAATCCTAGTGTTGGTGTGTGAGCTAGATATCGAAGAATATGCTTCACAGCCTTATGGTGTGATTCCTTGGTGTAGCTTGAAATCGGGCACATGCAAACACTAAGCATTATATCTGGCCTAGATGCACATAAGTACAATAAAGAACCAATCATGGGCGGTATACCTTGTGATCGAAGTCAATACCATTTTCATCGATTGCATAGATGGCCATTTGTGGGCATAGGAATTTTAGCGCCTTTGCAATCTTGCATGCGAATTTCTTGAGAACATCTTTGAGGTATTTCTCTGAGATATGAATATGCCATTGTGTTGTTGAATTTGAAGACCTAAGAAGAATTTCAATTCTCCCATCATAGACATTTGATATTCTTCACTCATCATATAGGCAAATTCATCACTATAACGTTGGTCGATCTGAGCAAAGATAATATCATCAACATATATTTGGCACACAAACAGTTCACCATCATATGATTTAGTAAAGAGAGTAGGGTCGAGTGAACCGGTGTGAAGCCATTCTTCACGAAGAATTCCTTCAAAGTATCATACCACGCTTGGGGGCCTGCTTGAGAGCCATAGGGGCTTTGTTGATCTGAAGACTTTGTCGGGATTCTTTGGATCTTCAAAACCTGGGGTTGAGCAACATATACTTCTTCCTCAAGCTTACCATTGAGGAATGCACTTTTCACATCCATTTGATATAAAGTGATATTATGATGGTTAGCATAAGCAAGCGGTATCACGAATAGCCTCAAGTCTAGCAACAGTGCAAAAGTTTCATCAAAATCAATTCCTTCAACTTGTGTGTAGCCTTGAGCTACAAGTCGTGCCTTATTCCTCACCACAAGGCCATTTCATCTTGCTTGTTGCGGTAGATCCACTTTGTGCCAATGATATTATGCTTGCGAGGATCTGGGCGTTTGACCAGTTCCAGACATTGTTGAGCTCGAACTGATGTAATTCTTCTTGCATAGCCTGAATCTACTCGGGCTCGAAATCTTCATCTACCTTTGTGGGCTCTGTGATAGAGACAAAAGCATAGTGCCCACAAAAGTTAGATAAATGTGAAGCTTTTCAGCGTGTGAGAGGACCTGGTGCTTCAATTTCATTGATGATCTTGTCAACTTGCACTTCTTTTTGCAGCGAGGATGAGCTGGTTGTCGTCGAGGAATTTGATCAGCATTTTCTTGACACCATTTTCTTGACATTATCTTGGTGCATCATTTCGGCGTTCTTAGCGTTCAGGAATGAATTCTTCAGCAAATTCTTGATGGGAATGACATCCTCGGTTTCCTTGAACTTGATAGATTCCTCGGTGCTGGTTCATCTATCACAGAAGGTAGGTGCTCTCTTTGCGAGCCATTAGTTTCATCAAACCGCATATCAGTTTCAACAATCTTGTGAAGCGATGTTGAAGACTACTGTAGGTGTCTGAGTCCTTTCCGTAACCAAGCATAAAACCTTCATGTGCTTTCGGTGCAAATTTAGCATTGTGATGAGGATCTCTAATCCAACATTTAGCACCGAAGACTTTGAAATAACTCACATTTGGTTTCTTGTCAGTAAGGAGTTCATAGGCAGTATTCTTGAAGAATTTGTGAAGATATACTATGTTGATGATGTGGCACGCAGTATCAATTGCATCAATCCAAAAACGACGAGGCGTTTTGTATTCATCAAGCATAGTGCGAGCCATCTCAACAAGAGTTCTATTCTTGCGCTCCACGACACCATTTCTTTGAGGAGTATAAGGAGATAACTCATGAGTAATACCAAGTTCATTTAGATAGTCATCAAGACCAGAATTCTTGAACTCAGTTCCATTGTCACTCTGATGTGCTGATCTTCACACCAAAGTTGGTTGAAGCCCTCGAGGAAAATCATTTGAAGACTTCCTGCACTTCATGTTTGTAAGTGACAATGTGTACCCATGTGTATGAGAGTAATCATCAACAATAACAAAGCCATATAGAGATGCATCATTAGTGACTGCTGAGTAATGATTAGGACCAAAGAGGTCCATGTGAAGAAATTGAATGGTCGAGTAGTGGTCATGATAGTCTTTCTGGATGCTTGGCCTTGGTCATTTTCCAGCTTCACGGGCTCCACACAAGTGATCCTTGAGGAATTTGACATTTTCAATGCCAATGACATGCTTCTTCTTCATGGCGTGTGCAAATTCCTCATGCCTGCGTGACCAAGTAAATCGATGCCATAGCCAATATACGAAGCTTTTGCAAGTAGACACACGGCTGGTTGTGGTCTGTAGAAATCAACAATATAAAGTCTCCTCTCCTAAAGACTTGAAGACTTTGGAATTGTCGATTCCATAATCACAACAGCGATACTTGCCAAAGACAACAACCATATCAAGATCACAAAGCATTGAGGCCGACATGAGGTTGTATCCTAGGACTCAACAAGAATGACTTTGTCCATGTGTATGTCCTTAGAGATCATAACCTTACCAAGACCCAATACGACTTTTGCCTTTGTCGGCAAAGATGATATGCTTGAGATGTGGCGGTGATAAGGGCATCCATCAATTGGTTCTTGTCACGATCATGTATTTGTACATCCACTATCGAGGACCCACTCATTTGCTTTGGGTTGATCATCCTGCGAGATGAATTAGTGCAACTTACGATCTCATATACTTCATCGGTGAAGAATATGATATCAAATTCATCGAGATGAATTTCATCGGCGATAAAACAGATATAGCAGTATGAGGGCGTGTGAAATGAGTTCATTTCTTCATGATTAGCTTGCATCCTTTAGGGCATTTTGTCGACCCCAACAAATTCTTGAGACGTTAAAGCAAATGCGGAGACCTGACCCTGAGAAGAGATTAGTTCTTTTCTTCACCACCCACATCTGAAGGGGTGGCAAGAGTTCATCACTCTCTGAGCTCCATATGAGAATGGTGGCATAGAAGCCAATCCATTTCATTTCACATAAGAGGGTTAGGGTAAGCATATGAATAAGCGGAGAAATTCTTGAGGACTTATGAACATATTGGTTTGAAGAATAATGCACATATTCATAGCCCTTAGCTCTACCTGCGAAAGCAGAGTTGTTAGCACTATGATAATCATATGAGGACTTTGATCCACGTGAGGACTTTGGTCCGTATGAGGACTTGGATCCATATGAAGAATTTGATCTGGGGTTCCTATTCTTCACGGGTGGTGTCATGAGGACATTCACTGAAGACTTTCAAGGCACTTCTTGGGAACCCAGATTTTCTTCATAGGAGAACTGTTCCTGCGATTAGTGCCAACATATCTAGCAAATACTTCACCATTCTGATTTTTGAACAGTTTATAGTTGAAGTCAAATGACTCATCGGAAGAATGAGGAGATTCACATGTAAAGCGGATAAGTTAGATGGATCAGCTGGAGGTCCCTTTGCAGCAACCCATGAGGTTTTGGAGTCTGCTCGGGCTTCAATATGTTCCATCGGCATTGACTTTCCTCTCAAAGGCAATACCCTCTTTCCTAGGGTTTCTGTTGAGGATCTGCTTTTAAGCACATCACAAAAGTCGATGCCCTTTGAGGCTTTTGTACATGCTGTCATGTACAATTCCTTCAACCTGCATCGTTAGTGATACTAGCAATGTCCTCGGATGAGGAATTAGTGATAGCGAGAGGAAGGTGAAGAATTTGTAACAGTTGCGCATTTGAACATTCGGTGAAGAATTAGCGATTCACGTTCAATGCACTTTAAGCATGGAGGAACAAATTCATCACGAGAAGCGCTGATTTGTTGAGCAAGTAATGAATCGCGCTCCTTGAAGATCTTCATAACTCACTCTTAGCTTCTCAAGATCTTGCTTTCTTTGAAGAAATTCTGAAAGCTTCTCATGATCGAGACAAGAGAGTGTTATGATGACCTTGAAGGCTATCAAACCTAGACTAAAGTCTCTGAAGATTTTCGATCGGGGCTTTAGTGCGATCCATTTCTTCACCCAACATGTCATCACTTTTGTCTAGCATGTTTTGAACCTTTTCCAATGTCGTTTGTTGTCTAGTGGCAATGCAAACAAGTTTGGTATAGCTAGGTTCAATATCATCATCAATTCATCATCATTACTAAACTTGGATCGGAACATTCGGTTACCTTGACACCGTTTGCCATGAGGCATTGCTTGAGAAGATGATGATTACGGTTCGAAAGTCATCGTTTTGAGAGAATCCTTGAAGTCCATAAACCAAGGATCATAGCGGGTTCGATGACCTTCATAGACATCGGAGATTCGGACCGAGATAAACCGCATTGCAAAGATGCATAATGCGCTTGAATTCATCTCTGGATAGGCAGGAACAGATGATAGCCTTCGCCATGATGTCAAGTAGAGTGTACTTGCGAATATAATCTCCGTTCGCCGTTTTGCATAGATCAGTAAGACCAATCTCAGTGACGGTCCACAGCTCGATGTTCATTGCCATGAGGCGCTTCCTCATCATGGCCTTCCACTTGGGATAATCATGACCGTCAAAGATAGGGCATGTCACTTTCTTCATACTGCGGTCGACATAACGAAAACTCGGTGGTTAAACCAAAATCACACAGAACAAGGGTACCTTGCTCGATACCAATTGAAAGTCGTTATATCGACTAGAGGGGTGAATAGGCAATTTTATGAATTCTTCAGCGAGGAATTTGCGGTGAGGAAATTCCTTAGCGAAGAACTACTTACTGACGGAATAAGTACTCGAAGTAAGCATAACAGAATACATGCATGGTCATCATGATGAAATGAAGACAATCGTGAGTCTGAAAGCGTAAACACAAGATAACACAAGATAAAGACAAAGCGGTGAAGAAATTGAGCGAGGAAATAGAAAGTCTTTAGTCAAAGTCTTCAAACAGAGATATGAACAAACACTCAACACAATTATGAGGAAATGAAAGAGTTGAGGAAATAGAACCCGATAAGGTTGGTGAAGACAATGATTTGGTAGACCAGTTCAACTGCTATCTCGGTTATGCGTCTGGTTGGGCGGTGAGTATTTAAACTCGAGGACACAGTCTCGGAGACCCGGTCGTGAGCACACAGCTCAGGACACCAAGTCCTCACCGTATTCTCCTTGAACTAAGGTCACAGACCTCGTCCAATCACTCGTGGTAAGTCTTGAGCGACTTCCAAACATTCACAGACTTGGTCACTTTCGGCGATCCACAATTCCTCTTGGATGCTCTAGACCATGGCGCTAACCGTCTGGAAGAAGCACAGTCTTCAAAGGTAACAAGCGTCGGATCCACGCAGGATCGATCTCTTGATGATGCTCAATCACTTTGGGTTTATGGGGTTTGGTTTTGGGTTTTCCTCACTCGATGATTTTCGCTCAAAGTCCTCGGAGGATGGGTTCCTCTCAAATGACAAGTGTCAAGTTCTCTCGGGCAGCCAACCAGCTAGTGGTTGTAGGGGTAGCTATTTGAAAGTGCAACTATCCTAGGTGGTTTTGGTAATTCATAACAACATATAGCTCATTGAGCTAATACTATTCAAGATGAATATTTCAGGAAAGCTCAATGAATGGCATGGCATGGATGATGAAAGTGGATCCCTCAAAATATTAAGGACAAAAGATTGGCTCAAGCTCAAAAGCTCAAGACTCTTCATTTTACATTTTAGTGATCAAGGATCACATTGAGTCTATAGGAAAAGCCAATCTTGAGGTGTTGCTTAATGAGCCTCTTACTTCATGTAGCAGTGATCGCTCCAAACCCTATGCTATTTTCTCACATCCACAAATGACCTAAACCTAGAGCCAAAATCGGTCACACGAATCTTCCTACCAGCGCCACCGATTTCAAATGTCATAGCCACTGCCACAAACCCTAGGCAAATCAGTCCTACCGATAGGGATCTCGGTCTCACCGAGATAGGATTATAATCTCTCTGTTTCCCTTCGTAGCGTTTGGTCTAACTGAAGTGACCGATCGGTCCCACCGAGATTGCAATGTAAACTCTCTGTTTCCCTTTTGTAAAATTTGGTCTCACCGAAAAGCAAATCGATCCACGAGTTTACGACCAACTCTCTGGAAAGCTTATTACCAAAATCGGTCTCACCGAGTTTGTATGTCAGTCTTCCGAGATTACGTTATGCCCTAACCCTAACGGATCGGTCTCATCGAGTTGCATGTCAGTCCACGAAAATCACTAACGGTCACTAGGTTTACTAAATCGGTCCGGCAGAGTCTGTTGAATCGGTCCCACGAGTTTAGTAAATTGTGTGTAGCAGTTAGATTTTGTGTGGAGGCTATATACCCCCTCCACCTCCTCTTCATTAGTGGAGAGCCATCGACTGAACCTACACTTCCACTTACCATTTTGAGAAAGAACTACCTACTCATGTGTTGAGGCCAAGATATTCCATTCCTACCATATGAATCTTGATCTCTAGCCTTCCCCAAGTTGCTTTCCACTCAAATCCTCTTTCCACCAGATCCAAATCCTATTGGAGAGAGTTGAGTGTTGGGGAGACTATCATTTGAAGCACAAGAGCAAGGAGTTCATCATCAACACACCATTTGTTACTTCTTGGAGTGTGGTGTCTCCTAGATTGGCTAGGTGTCACTTGGGAGCCTCCGACAAGATTGTGGAGTTGAACCAAGGAGTTTGTAAGGGCAAGGAGATCGCCTACTTCGTGAAGACCTACCGCTAGTGAGGCAAGTCCTTCATGGGCGACGGCCATGGTGGGATAGACAAGAATGCTTCTTCGTGGACCCTTCGTGGGTGGAGCCCTCCGTGGACTCGTGCAACCATTACCCTTCGTGGGTTGAAGTCTCCATCAACGTGGATGTACGATAGCACCACCTATCGGAACCACGCCAAAAACATCCGTGTATCCAATTGCGTTTGAATCCTCCAAACCCTTCCCTTTACTTTCTTGCAAGTTGCATGCTTTAATTTCCGCTGCCCATATACTCTTTGCATGCTTGCTTGATTTGTGTGATGATTGCTTGACTTGTCCTAAGATAGCTAAAATCTGCCAAACTCTAAAATTGGGAAAAGGTTAAGTTTTAATTGGTCAAATAGTCTAATCACCCCCCCTGTAGACATACTTCAAGGTCCTACACTATTTATAGCCTATGGAGCAGCCCGACATGATAAGACATAAATGCCCTTCAATGATATGACCGTTAGGTAGATAAGATATTTTTGGAACAGCTGGCGCATGACACGACAGCGATCGGAAATTTGACTCTCAAATTCCTCAAGGCTATCATGTTCCTCACTGTGTAGGCAATCCCTTTGGCGAATTCCTAACTCCTCGGTCGAACAAATTCCTCGTGACGGAAGAACTTCGTCTCTGTCCTTTGAAGAAATTGACTGAAGCTGTATGAGATTTCAAAGGCTTCACTCGAAGGGATTGGTAGGTGTAGGATTTTGAGTTGAGCATCACATGGAAATTTTTCCTTAGTATTTCCTCGACCCCCTTTAACGATCGGTGTTTCCTATGACTCAAGAAAGAAAGCGAAACTCTGAAAACAAAATTCTTCACGCTTCATGTTCCTCAAATGAATACCAAGTCATCAAGGTCACACCAATTTCTTCACTTTCAAAGTCTTGAAGAAGTCTTGAATACCAAAGTCTTGATCGAAGAACTTCATTTTTAGAAATTCGACTTTCTCTGTAAATATCAAACTCACATAGACTTATAGACCTGTGTACACTCACAAGCGCATTAGTCCCTTAACCTATAAGTCTTCAATACACCAAAATCACTAAGGGCACTAGATGCACTTACACTTGTGTCTAACACACCAATACAATAGCAAGTTGTATAGGTGCACTAGTTAAATGAAGAGATGTTGATACAAGTGCAATATGGATGGTAGATATAGGTTTTGTAATCTGAAAATATAAAAACAGCAAGGTAACAAGCGATAAAAGTGGCGCAAATGGTATTACAATGATAGGAAACAAGGCCTAGGGTTCATACTTTCACTAGTGTAAGTTCTCTCAACAATAATAACATAGATAGATCATATAACAATCCCTCAACATGCAACAAAGAGTCACTCGAAGCCACTAATAGCGGAGAACAAGCGTAGAGATTATGGTGGATGCAGAAACCACCACAAAGCTATTCTTCGGATCGATCTATAAAGAGTTAGTACTAGAATAACACCTTAAGACACAAATCAACCAAAACCCTAATGTCACCTAGATACTCCATTGTCACCTCAAGTATCCGTGGGCATGATTATCGATATGCATCACACAATCTCAGATTCATCCAACCAACATAAAAGTACTTCAAGAGTGCCCCAAAGTTTCTACTGGGAGAATCAAGAGCGTGTGCCAACCCACATTGCATAGGTTCCCAATGTCATGAAACCATAAGTTGATCACCAAGACATACATCAAGTGTTCTCATAAAAGACTCAATCCGATAAGATAACTTCAAAGGAAACTCAATTCATCACAACAGTAGAGGGGAGAAACATCATAAGATCCAACTACAATAGCAAAGCTCGGGATACATCAAGATCGTACCATAGAGAACACGAGAGAGAACACGAGAGAGAGATCAAACACATAGCTCTTGGTACATACCCTCAGCCCGGTGAACTACTCCTCCTCGTCATGGAGGCGCCGGGATGATGAAGATGGCCACGGAGATGGATCCCCCCCTACGGCGGTGCGGAAGGGGTCCCGATTGGTTTTGGTGGTTACGGAGGCTTGTGGCGGCGGAACTCCCGATCTATCTTCTGTTACGGAAGTTTTAGGAGTGCGTAGGTATATATGGGTGAAAAGATGCGCCCGGTGGAGCTACGGGGCCCCATGAGGGCAGGCGGCGCCCGGAGGCGCGCCCCCACCTCGTGAGCACCTCCCGTATCTTGACGTGGGGTCCAAGTCCATCAGGTGGGTTTCCTTCCAAAAATAACTTCTCCGATTGATTTCGTTCCGTTTGACTCCTCGATATTCCTTTTCCTCGAAACCTTGAAATAGGCATAAAAGCAGCAAATCTGGCTGGGCCTCGAGGTTAATAGGTTAGTCCCAAAAATAATATAAAAGTGGATAATAAAGCCCAATATTGCCTAAAACAGTAGATAAAGTAGCATGGAGCAATCCAAAATTATAGATACGTTGGAGGCGTATCGATGGTAATGGTATTTTGTCTATCGATGGCGTGGGAGGTTGCACTCTTGATAGGCGCTACAACTAACGTGTGTGATGGCGCCTACCGTCCCACACTACTGCTATTCATGGATAGCGATGGCGCTTTAACTAAGGCGTTGCTGCTAATATCTATAGCGCTTTTATATGTAAGCGCTACTAGTAAGGGAGCTCTGCTAACTTTGTTCCCTAACTCTTGCTAGTTTTATTAGTTTCTGTTTTTTATGCATATTTGTTTTGTATTTGAATAGGCTTTATACAATAATCGTTAGCATATCATACACATACAAATGTAATCATAGCATATACATACAAATAGTCTCATCAAATCATGTCATCATCATAATCATCATCCAACACAAAATGGTCTCTCATCATCATCTAGAAAATAGCGATACAAGTCTCGATTACTTGCTACTACATCGTCATCCATCTAAACAATGATATACGAGAAGAGCTACACTATGAGTGAGGCGGAACTATAAAGTACATGAGTTTGTATCCCTCTCTCGCATTAGCGTGAACCTAAACTAACTCTTGGGTAAACAAAACTAAAAAACCGGTACACGTGGGCCTGACACTCCAGCCACTCGTCGTATACTCCTGGCGTAGCACTTCTTCGCCATCGATGATCTATGCACCTACATCGTCACATGAGTCGATGATATGCAACATATATAGTTGAGCAACAAAAAGAGACAGACTTGGCAAAAATAGAAGCAACATATCATAAGCATAAATAATAAAGTTCATCGTACCCAAAATGCCCTAACTAGAGTGATCTTCACTAGTCGAGGAGGAGGAAGGTTTAATTACATCACAAATAAAGTTTCGCCGTGCATAACTCAAAATTTTGTCATACAGTAAGTATGGACTAAACGGACACACATTGTCATATATCGACAATCAGTCCAACATGTCGTGCCATCCATCCATGTCAGGGAGAAAGTCCCCAAGCTTAGTGGAAGGCTTCACGCGTGTTCGGACGTCTTCCCGCGACATTTCTCCTTCTTCGTAGAACATCCCTGTTTTTTCGAGGAACTCCCTCATGATGATTTGGGCATGTTCGCGCTGGATGTGATAGAACTCAGCTCGAAGTCAATGATCCTCGATATCTCCTATGTGCTTTGCCCATTGCAGAATATGGGCATCACCGGGTTTAGGTGACATGCGAAGTTTCTGGTGATCCCGTCTGTACTCCGGCATGTGGTGTAGGACATAGAATCCATCTTCTGAGCATCACTCGGTTCTTTGGATGCAGCGAGAAGTTGGTCTTATGGCTGAAGGCGGTCTGTCGTGCCTTGTCTTCTTGTCGTTGACCTCTCCACCCCTTTGCCGTAGTAAAGATAGCATTCTCAGAACATACTTGATGTGGGTGTAATCCTTTTTGGTAATGTTCTTGACGAGTCCAAGTAAAGAGCATGGGAGTATTGGGAGTAGAGGATGATGAGGGACGGTAGCCCGCTCGCAAAATAAGTACACCTCAAATTAATTAGCCTCCACCGTGCAAATGAATGATTGAAATCGAAGGAAGGATATCCAGCGGATGACTTACGAGGGGATGATAAAGGCACGAGAATCGCCTCCTAGTCCTTATTAGCGAGCATGAAATTGACGAGTACTCCCTCATGAATTCTTGGTGCTGCGTGACTGCTTAAGAAGCTCGTGCATGAATTACGGGTCAGCGACACAAATAAAAAGTATCTGCTCAACCCGATGAGGTAGTTCATGTGCAAGGCATAAAAAGCGGACAAGCGTAAAATCCAGCTTCTTCGGTGATACATATCGAACATGTAATTGATTGAAGGAAGAACTTGTCATGAGGAATGTGTCGACGTCGACAATTGCGTGACACGTTAACCATGTAGAGTGGGTATCCTGGATTTTTCGGCGATGGGGCCTTTCTCTCTCCGCAGACTTGTCGTCATGAAGTATCCTTACATCGCGAATCTGGCCCTATCGCTGCTTCGGGTAGGATTGGTTCACCCGACGATATGCCATTTTGCCGTGCAGGGGATATCTATCGGTCTTGAACCGAGGCTCTTTGGCGGCTGGATCATAGAATCAGGTTTTTCCTTTCCTCGGTCTCTTCCTAGACTTCTTTGATGCGGAAGGTTGTCCATATCGTTCGGACTCGGGAGACAATTCAGAGCACCGACTCATGGCGCTCAAACCCTAAGTAAGCGCGATATTGACATATTGTTGAGTGTCATCGTCATCCTCATCATCTATGGCGATATCACCAGCGACTAATGGAGCCTCTTCCTCACCCCCCTTTGCTACCACCAGCCGCGACGGCCGATGCTAATTGAGTAGGTGAGGTGTTGATGTTCATACCTAACTGCGTGCTCGTGGGTGTGCTCCCGGCCGCCTCCAGACGAAGCAGACTCTTTGGCCACAACAAGACCCACCCATTGCAACAATCACCAAGCTGTCGCGGGGTCTCGTCGTCATCCCCCACTAGTACCAGAGGAGCCAAATTCTCATGGCCCGGCTTGACACTGGCCACGGAAACCTAGAAGACGTCCGGGAGGATCGGCCAGCTGTGGAACAATGGTTCCTTTGGCTCCATTATCGCTGCCTTCCCCACGTCCACCTTCTAGTCGCCGATGGTGTACAATAAGGTGCACGGGGTTTCGTCGACCTGCAAAGATAAGTATCGACGCGTGAGACATCGAAAGGCAACAAAAAGCGGAGATTATACATTTATTGAAGAGGGCGGTGTAGCGAGATCTGGTGAGGGCATTGAGCTCAGCCAAAGGCGAAGCCTTTGCCGAAACACGTGCAGTGCGGGAGCAGTCGGGGCAAGTGCAGGTGTAGAGTGCTGGTGCAACACTAGTCAAGCTGCTCCCCAAGAAGTCGGCAAGGGAAAGTCCGCTGTACTTTTTCTGGATTTTGCACTGGTCCAATTGAAAGCAGTCGGAACCAAGGTAGTAGACATATCTACAACCACATTTTGCGGCAGCTACCGCTTTCTTCGGCTGTCTCGAGATGATTTCTTATCAACCACAATCTCAACCTTCTTGTCGATGTTTTCTTGATTAACGCCGTCTTTCCTTTCTCTCATCATTGGTCTCACGGTAGTACTTCTTCCACGCGTGGCGCCGTCTCCGACACGTGCCGCAGCGTCCATCTGACGGTCGAGTCTCCACGGAGTCCTTTCAATATGTTCAACGCCCGGTTGAATGGGTGTACCACTTAGGCCTGCGTAAGCGCCTCGAGCGGCAAATCGCTTTCGACCGCAATCCTGTGCTGCTCTCTCGCAAAATGCACAAGGATCGTTTACAAATCGACTAACATGCAGTCGAATTGATTAGAAACTAAAATTACCAGCAGTCTCATGAACTCCGCCGTGACCCGTTCATCTGAAGACCTTCTTCACTTTGGGTCCCAATGGTGCCGGGCCCACGAGGCGTCACGCTCCTGCGGGCGGTGAACTCCGCCAAAGTGCAGGATGCCCGGACTTCGCGACTTCAGCGTCCTCCTTGGCCCATATGGACCTCTTCCCACCGTAACCACGGCTTCGAGGTGGTAGCTCCCAATGTTCCTCTGTTGAAGCCCCTTCATGTACTTGACTTTTTTGGCAGCTTGGCCTGTAAGCCGCCTTGAATATTGAAAGTGCTCTTCCGTGATTGTCGGATTATCCTTTACAATCTCGTAGTAGGGTTCCTTTTTCTGACGGTCCGATATTTCACCTTGTTTTCAGGCGGTAAACACATCGCTAAACTTGGTCATGGCGTGTTTGTTTATCTTCTTCATTATGGGTCCATATCTGGATCTTTATAATCCTTTTCATTCGGCCGGGAACAAGAATATCTGGTGCAGCTTCTTTGGGAGGAGGGCCTCATATTATCTATCTTCTTTAGTTTCGCATCGTTGATGGTGGCGGTTGTCCGTATGATGCGGCCTACTTGATTAATAAGTAACAGCGGCGTTTCCTCGGCCGGTTGGCTCAAATTGCCGTCGTCCACCTCCGTGACCACCGATCTAGTAGTCCTAAGCTTGGGAAGCCGTTGCCTCTTTGCTTTCGGTTATATATCGGCTCCGCTAGTCTACGGCACCGGTCTCGATCTGGCGCTGGTCTCGATGCGGTCTCGATCTCAGCGCGATCTCGGTCTCGGCACGGTCTCGATGTCGATCTCAATCTCCGATGTGCCAGTGGACCCACCAACATCAACTCTTGATCGTCGGTGTCCCTAAAAATTCTTCGCACGCTTGATGAAGCGTTATGCGATCACGAACCCTGTCCTTCATCGTTTGCTAGCCATGTTTCCTCGATTAACTCTAGTAATTAATTCTAGACCTAATAAAATGAATAATGACATGCGAGAGCGTTGAATCCTTCGGTCGGCAAATCCGGGCACTCAATATGTCTAGTTTGTAGCACAAGTCATGCGAAATTCACGGAAAATTTGGCATGTCTTTATTAAAAAGTGGACAAATCGAGAACTGAAATTTGCGAGAACAGAAATGAATCAACATTCCGACAAAACATAGCCCACTAAAGCTTCATTCCCTAGAAACAACAAAGCCACTTGGGCACAATCGAACCACTTGAATGAAAAGATATAACATGACCACTTCAATGAAAAGATATAACATGACCACTTCAATGAAAGATATAATCAACAATAAAAGTCTAGGAAGGGATCATCTTTAAAACAAAACTTGCCTAACTTCTTTTCCTTGAAAAATAGTGGTCTTTTCAAAAATCAAAAACCTTTGCAAAATGACCTCACTAAACACTTCTCTGTCTAGGACAGAACCCAAATTATGTTGATCTAGCTATTCCTCTCTCACACACATTATTTTCTCTAACCCTTCTCTGCCTAGGATAGAACCCAATTAAATTGCAATGGAACTCCATTTATCTAACCCTTACGACCTAGTGCTCTAACATAAAATTTTGCTCTAACCTAGCCAGCCTACTTAACCTAGCTTGTTAATCTATGAACCTAATTAATCTACCTATTTAACCTAGTTAGTTAACCTAGTTAACCTAGATAATTAACCTAATTAAACTAGTTAATGTAGCTAGTTCTCTGTCAAGCCCTAAATAATTTTTGCACTAACCTAGATGATTAACCTAATTAAACTAGTTAACCTAACTAGTTCTCTGTCAAAACCCTAACTAATTTTTCCACTAACCTAGATAATTAACCTAATTAAACTAGTTAACCTAACTACTTCTCTGTCAAATCCCTAACAACATTTTTGCACTAACCTAGATAATTAACCTAATTAAACTAGTTAACCTATGCAGAGAGAGAGAGAGGGTGGGGCTTAGAGAGGATGGCTCGGTGGTGGCGAGGAGGCGGTGGTGGCGAGGAGGCGAGGCGTCTCGGTGGCAGTGAGGAGGCGGTTGTGGTGAGGAGGATCCGGTGGCGTCGGGTGGCTCGGTGGCATTGATGAGGCAGCGGCTCCGTGGCGTTGGGGCAGCTCGGTGGCGTCGGCAGCCTTGCGACTCACAGTGGCTCGAGGCGTTGGCGTCGGCGAGGAGATGGCGGTGAGAAGTGGGGCGAATCGAGGAGCAGCGGCGGGGTGGGTCGAGGGATTTGGGGAGAAGTGGTGGCTGAGAAAGCGGTTTTTGGTTAAGTCAAACTTAGCGGTGGCAGCGTTTATAAAGCAGCACTACATCTAAGGTAGCTATAGAGGTTTTAAAAAACGCTACTACTATAGCTATGTAATTTCCTTCCATTTTATTTCCTTTTACATTTCTATAGCGGGGTCTAGGAAGCAGCTGCAGCTCACGTTAGCTATAGCGCCTCTTCGAACACCGCTACTACTATCTTTCTTCTTTTTCTCTTTTCATTTATTTTGCTTTACATTTTATTTTTTCCTTTCTCCTTTTCTATTTCTTTCATTTTCATTTACTTTCTATTTGTTTTTCATTTTATTTTATTTCCATTAGCAGTAGCGTTGTTAAGTAGAAGCGCACTACTAATTTTGCCCTAGCGATGGCAGCGCTTCTTCAAGCCGCTACTGCTATGCGTAGCCTCGCGTTCTAGCAATAAGAATATTAGTAGTAGCGCTTTTACGACCACATGCGCTACTGCTATGATTTTATCTATGTACGGTTTTTCCCAACCGCTCTGCTATCTAGCACTAAGCCCATTTTTTCCCTTTGTGCTAAATTTCTATGTATAAGGTTTTCCTTAGCAGTGCCCTGTTCCAGGACGGCACCCTGATGCCCGCCTACTAGGCCCCGTCATCCTCGCTGCACCGTGTTGACGAGGCGCACCCACCCGTCGTCCACGTCCAGACGCCGCCAAGATTCTCCAAGCTGGAGTTCACGACCTCTGACCTGCACCGTCGACCCCCTGATTGGCTCAACCAATGCGACCAATTTTTCAGGGGACAGTGCACGCTCGTGTCCGACCGCACCTGGATCGCCTTGTATCATCTCTGAGGAGCCGCGCAGACATGGCACTACGCCCTTGAATAGGACGAGGGCGAAATGCCACCATGGGGCCGCTTCATAATTGTGCCTCTTGCGCTTTAGTCAGCCCTATCTGGCGGGAGCCGTCTGGCGGAGCTGTTGGCGACGTTGCATAAAATAAAAATTTCCTATGTTCACCAAGATCAATCTATGAATTCATCTAGCGAGAGAGAGAGATGCATCTACATACCACTTGTAGATCGCGTGCGAAGCGTTCAAGAGAGCGGGGTTGAGAGTCGTTCTCGTCGTGATCCAAATCACGGAGATCCTAGCACCGAGCAGACGGCACCTCCGCATTCAACACCGTCTACGGTCAGCGTGGCGTCTCCTCCGTCTTGATCCAGCAAGGGACAAGGAGAGGTTGATGAAGATCCAGAAGCACTGCGGCGTGGTGGTGGATGCTGGCAGGAGACTCCGTGAGGACCCGCCAAGCAACTACGGGAGGAGGAGGAGGTGTGCGGGGAGGAGGCGCCAAGTGCAAAGTGCGGCTGCCCTCCTCCCCCTCTATATAGGGTCCCAGTGCCGGCCCTAGGATATGGGATCTCCTAGGGGCGGCCCAGGGGTGGAGTGCCCCAAAGGCAAGTGGGCGCCCCACCCTAGGGTTCCCAACCCTAGGCGCGAGAGGGGGCGGAGGCGCACCAGCCCACGAGGCTGGTTCCCTCCACTTCAGCCCATGGGGCCCTCCGGGATAGGTGGCCCCACCGGTGGACCAGGACCCTTCCGTGGTCCCGGTACAATCTGCCGGGTGACCCCAAAACTTTCGATGGCGAAACAGCACTTCCTATATATAATTCTTTACCTCCGGACCATTCGGAACTCCTCGTGACGTCAGGGATCTCGTCAGGACTCTGAAA
Organism: Aegilops longissima; assembly: GCA_021605205.1. NCBI lineage: Eukaryota > Viridiplantae > Streptophyta > Magnoliopsida > Poales > Poaceae > Aegilops > Aegilops longissima. The sequence continues at coordinate 41,338 of JAHIAM010002834.1, forward strand.
AACTTTCGGTTTGCTGCATACTCATATTCATACAACCCTAAGCGTCACGAACCTTAAGTGTGTAGACCCTACGGGTTCGGGAGACATGTAGACATGACCAGTGTAGCGACCGGACCCAAATGGATCAAGTCTACGTGCTCGGTGTCATCCTGGATCGATAATCTGACACCACCAGTACTTGAAGGATTTATAGCAGAGTAGCAATCACACACTTATTACATCGTTGTCCACAAGGGAACTGAATACAATAATATGGCTTAAGGCCATCTAATAATAACAGCGGAAGGCTTGGAAGGTAGCAGTCCATCAACTCCAGCAGCATCAGAGTATAGAACCACGACCTAACACCTTACTCGATTATTAGAAGAGTGCACCAGCGTGAAAGTTGCAGCCAGCAGGTCGACACATGGAATATCTTTGGCAATGTAACACATAAGAGCAATGAATGAATAAGCCTATACTACATGCATATTTGGCTGGTGGTAAGGCTCTCTGATTTACATTGCATAAAGCTGATTTTCCCTACATCAAAGGAATAATTTTATTTAACTATCATGGTGGTTGTTAAACATTGAGAATGGTTGATGACATCCTCAATCCCAATTAAAAGTACTCATCAAAACCCAATAACTTTTATTTAGAAGTAACATGTTGAGATTAGCATGATAATCAAGTACGGATACTCAAATTGTCCATAACCGGGGACACGGCTAATCATGATTAGTTTATACACTCTGCGAGAGGTTTAGCTTTTCCCCACAAGACTCGATCGCCTCCGCTTGGTTCTACGCACTACATGGTGTTTGAAAGCGGATGACCGAGACATAGTCTTTGAAGCGCTAGCACCTTACATGTGGGTAGACCGTACCAACCTACATCCCTACATCAGCTAGCCTACCGTGAGAGTTCATGCGACTTAGTCAACTCGAGAGCCCATAATTGGCTTGTGGCTGCTGCGGAAGTTTCGGTTTGAATAATCTTATGATCCCTTAGAGCACAGGTGGCGGTCAGAAGAAATCTGAGACAAGTCTGATGGAAACCGGTGCCTCAATCCACCGGATGTGTGTTTAGGTTGCCACCTTAGATAAACCATTAATTAACAATCTCACATCATCATGGATATTCACTCACCCAATCCACGTCTACTAGCATAGCATGGCATGAACAAGCAAGCGTAGAAGTAACTCCCAAGGTTTCATAAGTAAAAGCAGGTAATAGGTACTACCTCAATCTACTTCCCAAAACCCACAATTTAATTAGATCCTAATCATGCAAGTGTTTGAGGAATAGATCTAATGCATAAAACTGGGTATGAGAAGGGTATGATCAAAGTGTTACTTGCCTTGCGATGATCCATGAGTCCTAGAGATTGAAATAACAAGCGGCGCACTCAAGGTTGATCTAGCGAGACAAACAACAAGAAAACAATAAGTACTCATCTAATGCACGAAATCTCGAATAAAGATCTAACAGAAAGTTCAACTTAAGAACCACGGTTGCAAAGAATCGAATCAAGACAAACTCGAAAGTGAAACTTCGAGAAGGCGACTCGGTCTAGCGATCTGAAATTAGGTCAAAATTTCACAGTAGCAAAACTCTGTGAAAGTAGGGTAGTCGGGCGGCGGTTTCGTTCTGAAACTCGGTAGCGAATCACTGATTCCGATAAGCGAGCGAAATAAAACAGTTTGAAAATCAGATCGAAATCAAATCGAGAAAATAGCGGATTAAATCCGATTAAAAAGAAAAGCAGCGAGCGAGTTAAATAGTGAGCGTTAGATTATGAGCGAATCAGCGAGCGTTCATTGAAACGAGCAGTTGGTGAGCGTTAGATTAAATAAAAAACGAAAAAAAACCAATCTAGGTTTTTTTAAAAAACCGAACATATATTTTTTTAAATAAACCGGAGACGGTTCGAGGAAAAAACCGAATCGGCCTTGAAGCGTGTGGCTACCTCGGTGATCGGGCGCTCGAGGAGCTCGAGGAGAGAAGCGGCGGAGTCAGTTCGTGCCGTGGTCGGCGTCGGCAGCGGCAGCGTCTCATTGGCAGGCGTCCTGGCAGCCTCGGCGTCGGGGCTCAGGGTGGCGTCGGAGCTCCGGCGTGGGGTTTGGGGTGAAGAGAGAGGTGAGGTTATAAAGGGAGGCGGTGGCGGCTTGCAGGGAGGGTAGGGGCCGGGTCGGAGGTGGGACTCGGCCAGCGCTCTCGTCTGTGGCGGAGAATCCGCAGTGAGCTGTGAGGCAGGGAGGAGAGGAGGTGGGCAGGGGCTGGGCACAGGGCTGCTTGGGCAGGCATTGGGCCTCGATCGAGAGAAGCATGATTTTTTAAATAAAATTAAACCAAGCGAATAAAAAAAATACCAAGCGATCTCGGATTTAAATAAAACAAATTTTCCCGACTCCTAAAATGAGTCGAACAAAATGAACTTTAAAACAACAAACATGCATAAAATTTTTAAAATGCTCATTTTGCCTAAGCAAAATAAATCTTCAAAACCAAATTTGGTTTATTTATAATACCTTCATTTTTCCTAATTGTTTGGGAAAATCATATTATTCCCTCTCAAAATATTTTTGTAGGAAAACTTTATGAAGATAATTTAAATAAATCAAATGATCCTATTTTCAAAATTTGGAAAATCCCAAATATGAAGATAATGAAACTTCCAACTCTCTCAGGGTCCTTGAGTTCGTGAAATTTCTAGGATCGGAAAAATGCGAGAAAATATGATATGCATGATGACCTAATGTATAACATTCCAAATTGAAAATTTGGGATGTTACAAACCTACTATAAGATGAATCTAGCGCCTCAGAGATTGGGTTATTAGAAAATAGGTGAGGTGGTCCTTAAGCAAAACTTCCTCTCTTTCCCGGTGGCTTCATCCTCGGTGTGGTGGCTCCACTGAACTTTGCAAAACTTGATAACCTTCTGCGGGTAACTCTCTGTGGCATAATCGAGAATCTTAAGCGGCTTTTCTTCATATGTCAAGTCATCCTTCAATGAATGCCTCCAATGGTCTTGTGTCTCTTAGCGGTACCTCTGCAATCTCGGGTGACATTTCTTCAAGCTGAGAAATATGGAATACATCATGCACTCTG
>JAHIAM010002835.1:0-25547 GCA_021605205.1 Aegilops longissima
TCTTGGACGATGAAGGCACGCTTCTCGGTGGATTGCTGCTACCTCTTGAGCTGCGTTGGATTTCCCGAAGAGGAAAGGATGATGCAGCGAGTAAGCGTAAGCATTTCCTCGAGTTTTGAGAACCAAGGTATCAATCCGTAGGAGGTCACGCGCAAGTCCTTGTACCTACACAACACAAAGAGCTCCTCGCAACCAACGCGATTAGGGGTTGTCAATCCCTTCACGGTCACTTACGAGAGTGAGATCCGATAGATAATATTTTTGGTATAGAGATGCAAAGTGAAAAGTAAAAGACAAAGTAAAAAAGCAAAGCAAGATTAAAGTGATGGAGATTGATATGATGAGAATATACCCGGGGGCCATAGGTTTCACTAGTGGCTTCTCTAGAGAGCATAAGTATTCTATGGTGGGTGAACAAATTCTGTTGAGCAATTGTGAAATTGAGCATAGTTATGAGAATATCTAGGCATGATCATGTATATAGGAATCACGTCTGTGACAAGTAGATCGAAATGATTCTGCATCTACTACTATTACTCCACTCATCGACCGCTATCCAGCATGCATCTAGAGTATTAAGTTAAAAACAGAGTAATGCTTTAAGCAAGATGACATGATGTAGAGATAAATTCATGCAATATGAAATAAACCCCATCTTGTTATCCTCGATGCAGCGATACAATATGTGCCTTGCTGCCCTTCTCTCCTTTGGGAAAGGACATATGAGATCGAACCCAAAGCTAAGCAGTTCTCCCATGGCAAGAACTACCAATCTAGTTAGCGGACCAAGCGGATAATTGAAGAGACTTGCAAAGATAACCAATCATACATAAAAGAATTCAGAGAAGATTCAAATATTATTCATAGATAGACTTGATCATAACCCACAATTCATCGGTCTCAACAAACACACATAAAATAAGAAGATTACATCGAATAGATCTCCACAAGAGGGGAGAACATTGTATTGAGATCCAAAAGAGAAGAAGCCATCTAGCTAATAACTATGGACCGAAGGTTTGAGGTAAACTACTCACACTTCATCGAGAGAGGCTATGATGATGTAGAAGCCCTCCGTGATGATGGCCCTCTCCGTGAATCTGGAATAGGCCCCAAGATGGGATCTCGTGGATCTGAAAGTTCTTGGCGGTGGAATTTGATTTTAGCTCCGTTCTGTTCGTTTGAGGGTACATGGATATATAGGAGGAAGAAATACGTCGGTGGGCGTCGAGGGGCCTGAGCGAGGCGCACCCTAGGAGGCGCCCCTACCTCGTGACCGCCTTGGCGTTCCTTGGCGTAGGGTCCAAGTCTCCTGTGTCATATTCGGGAAGAAAATCACGTTCCAAAAAGGATTTTTCTGTTTGGACTCCGTTTGATATTCCGTTTCTTCGAAACACTGAAATAGGCAAAAAACAGCAATTCTGGGCTGGGCCTTTGGTTAATATGTTAGTCCCAAAAATAATATAAAAGTGGAAAATAAAGCCCAATATAGTCCAAAACAGTAGATAATATAGTATGGAGCAATCAAAAATTATAGATACGTTGGAGACGTATCAACTGCCGTCTGGCTCGCTGCTTCACGGGGTGTATGTTGGGGCATACCCTTAGATGATGCTGGATCACCTCTCTCGGGACCCCTACCAGCTGATTGTGCTCCCACACGAATATCTCCTTGTTCGTGCGCAAGAACCCCACCAAGGCTTCTTCTTGTCCCTGGGTCAAGGCCGGCTCCTATGGTGAAGGTGGCCGCCGAAGACCCGTCCTCGTTGACCGGCACCTACTTGGTTTCCGCATTGACTTGGGTGAACAACTGCTTCTTCTTGGTAGGTGTGACCTCCTTGGCCTCGTGGGTACCGGCGCCGACCGGCTGTGCTGCTACCGTGGTCTTGAGCGAGACTGGCTGTCAAGGCCTCCTTAGTATCCCCCTTGATGGTGAGGACACCCTTGCTTCTGGCATCTTCATGAGGTTGTAGGCGGATGGAGTGCCCGCCATGAGCTGGCGAGCTGGGTACAGGATGGCGTTGTATGGGAGACCGATGCAGGCGATGTCGAAATCCACCAGCTCGGTCTTGGTAGTTGTCACATGTGCGAAGGTGGCGGAGGCGGATCTGCCCTAGAGAGTGGGCAGCTCCACCACCACTCCCAAAAGGGCTTCTTGAGGTTGAGCCGCTCGGCGGCGTGAAGAAGCTGAAGGCTTCTCTGAGAGAGCAAGTTGAGGCCGGCACCGCCGTCGATGAGGTCTTAGTGGCGACCACGTTGTAGATGGTGGGCGTCGCGAGCATTGGGAGCATGCGGAGCCAGCGGTGGGCAGGTGGTCTTGAGCGAAGGTGAGGTCGGCCTCTGGGGCAGCCCAACTGGCGGAGCCAGGCGCAGGCGGCACTGATCGATGGAGGAGCGGTTTGATGTGGCGATCTGAAGGCGGTGCTTGAGCCGCCCAGCAGGGCAGCGACCGCATGGTCTTGGCTGGCAGCGTAGCGATCGGTGAAGAGTCACGGAATTCCCCGAAGCCCTTGTGGATCCGGGAGGTTGAGCAGCCCGAACCTGCGGCTTGCAGTAAGGGCCATGGGGAACCAGTTGGCCATGATCTTGTCGTTGCCTCCAACTTTGAGGACAGCCTCCTCGTATGCAGCGAGGCAGCGTCCGGGTCTGCCATGCCGTCATATGGCGGGATCTCAGCTTGAAATTAGTCGGCCACCACTTTTCGGTGCGAGGCGGGGCAGGGCTCGGTACCCAGATGCCCGCTGCCGGCGTCAGTCCACGAGAGGTGGATGGCGGGGCACCCATATCGGAGGCGAGTGCGGTGGTGCGAGGCGCGAGGTTGGTGGAAGAGCTCGGCGCACCTACTGGCGCGCCAAATGTCGGATGTGGGGTTCGGCAAACCCTTAAGGTTCAAACAACTGGGGTCTGTGTGAAGTCTTTCCCCCTACCGATCTCGCCCTAGCTCGCTAAGATCTCATGAGCGAACTCGATAAACTTCATAAACACGGAAGGTCACGAGGTTTATCTTTGGTTAAGACCACCGTTTAGTGTATACCCTACTCCAGTGTGGTGGTGGTGGATTTCCTCTAGGGCTGATGATAAACAGTACAAGGGAAGAACAGCCTCCTGAGGTTGAGGTGTTCTTGTGGCTAGGTGAAACGCCCTCGATGCGGCTATATCTCCTACGTGTCGAAGCACGACTTAGAGCATAACCGCATTGAAAGCAATATTACAAGTGAGGTAATCTTCACACAACCCATGTAATACATAAGGAAAGGATACATAGTTGGCTTACAATCGCCATTTCACACAATACATGAGTAAAACATTACATCATCGAGATACAATCAAGGTCCGACTACGGAACCAAAATAAAAGACTACCCCAAAAGCTACGGATCCCGATCGTCCCAAGCTGAGCTCCACTCTTGATCAAGCTGAAGCGAAACAACACAAGAACAAGATCTTCATCGAGCTCCTCCTTGAGCTCGGGTGCATCACCTGCAGTATCATCGGCACTGCAAACTGGTTTGGAAGTATCGTGAGTCACGGGGACTCAGCAATCTCACACCGAGATCAAGACTATTTAAGCTTAAAAGGTAGGACAGGGTAGTGAGGTGGAGCTGCGACAGCGACTAGCATATATGGTGGCTACATACATAAATGAGGAGGCGAGAAGAAGGCAAAAGCGGTCGAACAACTATGATCAAGAAGTGATCTGAACTCCTACTTCGTCGGGCATAACCCGAAACCGTATTCTCCTTCGATCAACCCGAAAAGAGACACTCACGATTCACGCTACAGTTGGTGTATTTTAATTAAGATCAACCGGGTTTTCTACAACGGACATTAACAAATTCCCATCGCCACATAACATGAGCACGGCTTTGAAAGTTCAAACCCTGCGAGGGTGTCCCAACAACCCATGATAAGCTCTCGCGATCAGCGAAGAATAGACCTTCTCCCGGAAGCCGATCAGTCTCGGAATCCGGCTACAAGACATTCACAGCAATAAAACAAGTCCAGCAAGACCTCCGGCGTGCGACACCACAGTAGTAGCAGCGTATCTCGTCGAGCCCACGACCGGATGAGCAGTCCGTACAACTAAAACCAGCCCTCAAGTTTCCCGGTGGCGCTGCAAAGGGCTCTAGTTTGGACCAACACTTAGACAAGCATTGGCCGGGGGTAAATAAAGATGACCCTCGGGATCGCGACTCCCAAGGAAAAAAGGCTAGGAGAGGCAAATGTAAAACCAATGTTGGGCCTTCTGGAAAAGTCTTATTCAAAGCGAACTGTCAAGGGGTCCCATAAATCACCCGACAGCGTTAGGGGCGCAAAAATCCAGGAACATAACACCGATATGGCGGAAACTAGGCGGCAAGAGTGGAACAAAACACCGGGCATAAGGCGAGCCTTCCACCCTTTACCAAGTATATAGATGCATTAATTAAATAAGATATATTGTGATATCCCAACAAATAAACATGTTCAACAAGGAACAACAACTCCATGTTCAACAAGGAACAAACTTCATCTTCACCTGCAACTAACAACGCTATAAGAGGGGCTGAGCAAAGCGGTAACATAGCCAAACAACGGTTTGCTAGGAAAAGGATGGTTAGGGGCTTGACATGGCAACATGGGAGGCATGATATAGCAAGTGGTAGGCATCGTAGCATAGGCATAGCAAAGAAGCGAGCATCTAGCAAGCAAAGATAGAAGTGATTTCGAGGTATGGTCATCTTGCGAAATCCATAAGGAAGAAAACGAATCCATGGCGAAGACAAGCAGACGAAGTCGAGCGAATCCTCACAATCGCAACATTACGGAACGAAGCAACACGGAAAGAAACAAACAACATGATAAATGCACAAGCATAAACATGGCATGATGCACAAACAAGTATGATGCATGTCCGGTTTAATGAGGCATGGCATGGCAATATGCACAAACAATACTACCAAGTTAAGTGGAGCTCAATATGCAGCAGAGTTGCATATTGATGAATTTCTCTAACACTGTTTAGTTCTCTCTCGGTTAGGTACTCAACAATATTAAATGTTGTTAAACATGGCAAGAGGTGAAGCATAATGAAACTACCTATCTAGGCAAGTTTAAATGAGGCCGGAAACAACGAACAACAATTCAGGAAAATCCCCATATGCAAAATTTTAGATTCGGTCCTGTTCTGACCTAAACACAATTTTAGAGTTGTCAAACAGCAACATAAAGTGGACCATGTCAATCTAGGCATTTTTCTACCCCATTTACATATAAAGAACATTTAAATCCGAGTTACGGTTATTTAGTTATGAATTAAAACATTTTAGCATGGCATATTAGCAAATTTAAATAAACAGCAAGTTAAACATTTAAACATGGATGAAAACTGCATATTATGAAACTAGACAAAATTCTGAGCAAGTTTCATATATAATTTATTTAGATCGATACACGGTTAATTAGTTAGAATATGCATGAAGCTTAGGGGTTTACGTAAAAGCAGTAATTCTGGATAAACTAGACAAAATCATGACGGAAAAAAAAGCAGCGGGCGAAACTGCAGGCTGGCCCAGAGAGAGAGGCTGGGCTGCTCACCTAGCAGGCCAAGCCGGTCGGTGGAGAGGCTGGCGAGAGGCTGGCCTTGAGGCAGGAGGAGGCAGGTGGGCTGGCTGGACGAAGGGGCCTTGATCAGCAGGCGCCCAGCTGGATCGAACAGCATGGTGGCGCTCCTCCATGTGGCTTGAGCAGCACAGCTCCGGTGAGTGTAAAGTCGGCGGGAGGTTGGGGATGGATGGATCGACCATCCCCCTTGATCTGGCGAGGAGGCCGGCGGGAGGTGGTGATGCCTGGCCGGGCTCGGTGGAGGCGTTCATGGCGGCGGTGGCGGTACCCTGCTGAGGCAGAGAGGGTAGGGCCGTGGCGAGAGAGAGAGAGAAAAAAAAGGAGGAGAGAGGCGGCGGGACAGCGCTGGCCTGCAGCTCCAGCGGGGCTGTCAGGTCGCTTGGCCAGGCCAGGCCTTGGCCCAGTGGCGAGAGTCTGCGAGGCGGCGCTCCCACGCTGCAGGCGACAGTCGCTCGCCCGGGCCAGATGGGCTCAGCGGGCCCGATGGGCAGGCGGGCTGGCGGGGAGAGAGAGGCCAGGGGACGCGTGGCGGGGCTTGAGTGGCTCAGTGGCGAGGGCGGCCGGCCTGGCCCGTGGAAGCGCGCCACTTAGCGGCAGCTGGGTTCGCCGGTCTGGAAAGCAGGCCGAGTGGGAGGTGGCGGTGATGATTGGGGCGCTGATTTGAGGAGGAGGAAGAAGGCCAAAAATGGAAGGGGGCTTCCTTTTATAGGCAGAATTAGGGTTTGGGGGTTAGGAGGGTTTGAACCTCCGTCGCGATCCGACGATCGGGGAAGAGGGGTTTTGGTGAGCTCTGGGTGGGCTGTGTAGAATGCCTCGGGCTGAGAAGAGAGAGCAGGCGACCGGCATCATTTAGGAGACCCAACGTCAAGCGAATATCTGGCTATATCGCGGTAGTAGGTTTAACGGTTGGGCTATCAAATGGACTCGAATCGATGAAACTTGGCGGCGGCCTGTCTACACTATAATAAGACCGCACGACAAGTTGCAACCCATTCGAGAACATTTTATGCCACTATAAAATAATATTTGGAGGTGCAGCGAGGCGCGTGCGAGTGTATCCGGACTCGGAGCGGACAGCGGAGAGAAAGCGGCGGAACCGAGCGGATGCAAGTTTTGAAAAACATGCGGATGAAATGCGAGATGATGCCATGAGATGAAATGCATAACAAAAACAAAATGCAAAACAACAGACAAAACCCAACCACGAAGGAAATAATAAATCACCTCTCCGGAAAGGGCAAGAGTCGAGATTCTGAATATGGAAAGTTGTATCCGGGGTGTTACAACACTCCACCACTACGAGAGGATCTCGTCCGAGATCTAGGATGGCACCGGAGGGAAAGGAAGAGGAAGAAGAGGTAAAACTAAGTTGCTTCTTTGACAAGCAGAGTGAAACCATGAACCTTGAGAGGTTGAGCGAAATGAAAGAAAGAACAGAAGGAAGATGACCAAGGTTAAAAACAATCCGTTAGAAAAGAGGAACAAGGAACATTACGATAACTTGAAGGTTGAAAAGGCATGAATCAAGAGTTTAATGGACAAGATAGAATTCGAAACCACTCCGGTTAAAACAAGATGAGAGAGGAAGAATTCGGGCAGAACTCCGATTGAACATGGAAGTAATATAACATGAACTTGAGAAGATGGGATTATACTTGATGACATCAACAACATCTGCCTCGGAACTATTGAAAGAGTGGCACAAAGGGTAAGAAGGATTTGAGACAGCTCTCCGGTTGAGGAAGCGAGGCAAAACTTGATAAGATGAGGAACTCGAATGAAAACATGACACTCGGTTAAATGGATAAGCAAGAAAAGAACATGATCTTGACAAAAGCGAGATGATGGGTGAAAATAGCAACATCACAATGCCTCCGGAAGAAAAATTGAAGATAGGTCGTTGGAATAAAGGAATGGAGAATAAAATGACAACTTCGCACAAATGAACTTGGAAAAGCACCCTTGCAAAGAAGAATTGAGCGGAGTTGTTGGAAAACCAACAACGAAATGAATAAACTTGTAGTGGGCTTATGGAAACATCTCCACATTATGAGGTGAGCTTACGCCTGCATGAAACAAGCGATTGGATTGATATCAACAAGGCGAGAAACTTATTTCACCGGAGGACAAATGAAGAACTTGGGTCCTTTATAAGCACCATAAATAGCAACAATCCTTAGGGAAAGCTTTAGGTGAAATATAGCCCAAGATAAGTCCAATGAAGAGATTGATGGATTTAAATTACCTCATTCTTGACAACATGTGAAACATGAAACACGAACTCAAATTGTCGAGAATGACATAACACCATCTCAAGAGATAAGGTAGAAAGAATTGCACTTCGGAATGCAAGAAGAAGAATACTTGAACTCCTCAAAACAAAACATGTGTTGAGCACCATGTTCATTTTGAGTATAGCTTGGCGGATCATAACTCGAGAGAAATCTTGAAGAACAATTAGAAAGAAATGAATCCTTGACGAACCACCATGTAGAGCCTCCATGAAGAACTCCGGTAAACAAAAGGATGATAAAAGAAAGAGAAGTTGACAACACAAGGTGAAGCCTTGCGGTGATAAGATGAAGCTTTGAAATGATATAACCAGAAAACTTTGAACTCGGAAAGAAAGATGAACAAATGAAATCAAAATTTTGATGATCCTCGGAATAAGAATTGAACTTACTCGATGAAACAAGAATAAAATTACATTATGCTGATCCTTCACCAATTAAATTGATGACAAGCAATGGATTTGGCATACTACTTATTCCGTAGAAAAGATTAAGATAGATATGGCGCAAACTTGGGAAGGTCTTCAGCGAACCACGGTGGGATTTGGGAAGAGCGAATGAATCTATATGATAACGAAGGAAGAGAACTCTTGAACAAACCACCATAATACTTGAGAATGAGCGTAGCAAAGGCACAAATCACGGGAAGAATTGTAAAAGCGAATAAAGATACTTGACAAAATTTAGATACATTAGAGCGAAGAGATCATGAACTGATTAGAGGATATTTGACGATGCACGGTGAGATTTGGAAAAACCAGAGTTGAGCAGCTTGAATGAATAATTCTGAGATGATGGGCTCGAAGAATCAAACTGAAAAGACTCTGAAATGCTCGGGTGGGTTAAAGAATTCTCACAATCAAAACAATTATGAGGATGGCACGAAGCTAGAACCATGAATCTTGAAGAGAAAGAAGCGAGATTTAAGAGAAACTCTTCTTCGGTCTTCAAAATTCGAGAATGACGACGAGAACATCACCATGAATTATTGCAGCACTCCGGAATAAAAATTAGGAAGGTTGAACCAACAATGAAAATAATTTGGAAGATCTTGGAGAAAAACAAGACTGATGATAATTCATTCTTACGTCAAACTTTGCAAAGAATTTGGGAAAAACTCCGGAAAATAAAAGAGTCAGGTAAGATCCTGGAAAAAGACCTGTGGGTTAGGGCCCACTCAAAAGAACCATCGTTGAACAATTGTTTGAAACAGATATTGCACCGGTAGAATTAAATGGCTTGAATGAGATAGCATCCTCAAAAGAACTTGAGTGAATTGAGAATGGAAACTAGAATCTTGAGATATCTTCAACACTCGGAACAATTGAATAGCGAAGTGGATGATTAAGAGATGCACCGACATGAAAGCATTTGAAATGATGACAAGAATCGATCAACACTGAAAACTTGACTTGAGTCCGCGGAGAAGAAAATTAGAATGGAACAAAGATAAGGTTAAAGCTTCCTTAAGCGTCTTCATGAGAAATCACGGATAAAACATTAAAGGAAAGAATGAAGAAACTTCACTCAATAAAATGGATACTTGATTAAGAATCTGAGTCCTTGAAGAAAAAGGGTGGGAGGCGGAAAACAAAGATAACTTGGGTCGGATGAAGCGAACACCGTTGAGAAAAGCTTAGAATTGATCTTGCGAATGTTGAAATGATCGGATTCACTTGAAGAAACACGCCGGTCGGAAAAAAATTAACATGGCCAGCTCGGTGATCAAGAAGGATTAGTATTCACATAGAAATATGAGAACACCATTTAGAATAAGGTATGGAATCAACACTTGACTTGAAGTAACTCGAATAACACAAAACAAAACAAAAACAAAGTTGGCTTGCAGAATAAGCGGAACAAACACATGATAGAATTTACGCCCAAAGTGTTAGTGGTGGGGCCCCACGGACCTGACGTATAGCGGGCGTCACGAATGACAAACAAGGCGTCCCGAATCAGCATAGCCAAGGATTCTTTAAGGCGTCTCGCGACCACTTGTAAATCGACCGTGAATGGGCGGACCACTGAGCGTTGAACCCCAATCTCAAATCATACATCATCGGAAAGAATATCACTGTAAGCTACTAGAATTCCCACCTATAAACTCCCGAAACTTTCTGGTTATGCAATCTGGTGTTGGGGATCTGAGGGGACACAAAATATATCACCCAAACTAACAATACCTAGATCCATTGTATCCATCCGTCAACACATAACCAAGAAAACTCGGAAATCGTGTACCTCGACCTTGAAAAACATTAGTTATACAAGTCATGGCAATACTCCCTTTTCGCCATACGATCTTTGAGCTATCGAGGTTATCTCACCAACAAGCGCACAAAAGAGATTTCGATGTCGGCAAAACTCGGTATTCGAGGCTATAGCGATAAAATTGTGGCGACAACACCTCGGAGCTCAACTCCCGGGACACTGCCACAACCCCTAAATGACGGGAGGCACCAAGAACAATGTTCTCGTCACAAAACCATCGGAGCGATTCCAAGATACCCGTGATCCTAAAAAATTTTAGTGAAATTTGAGGAGAAGAGTCAAAACTCTCGTCGGGATACCTCACCGAGGCGGCGAAGGGGTGAGGTAAAAAATCCTACTCTCCGATATATATAATCCTAAGACTCAAAACATTTTCCATTCTAGACTCAACAAGCATGACAAACAATCAAGTAGGGGCTCCTAAGTCGGGAAGGCTCGATACCAACAAGCGCCCTCGATGCGGCTATATCTCCCTCGTGTGAAGCACGACTTAGAAACATAACCGCATTGAAAGCAATATTGCAAGTGAGGTAATCTTCACACAACCCATGTAATACATAAGGAAAGGATACATAGTTGGCTTACAATCGCCATTTCACACAATACATGAGTAAAACATTACATCATCTGAGATACAATCAAGGTCCGACTACGGAACCAAAATAAAGAAGACTACCCCAAAGCTACAGGATCCCGATCGTCCCAAGCTGAGCTCCACTCTTGATCAAGCTGAAGCGAAACAACACAAGAACAAGATCTTCATCGAGCTCCTCCTTGAGCTCGGGTGCATCACCTGCAGTATCATCGGCACTGCAAACTGGTTTGGAAGTATCTGTGAGTCACGGGGACTCAGCAATCTCACACCAGCGAGATCAAGACTATTTAAGCTTAAAGGTAGGACAGGGTAGTGAGGTGGAGCTGCAGCAGCGACTAGCATATATGGTGGCTACATACATAAATGAGGCGAGAAGAAGGCAAAAGCGCGGTCGAACAACTATGATCAAGAAGTGATCACGAACTCCTACTTCGTCGAGGCATAACCCGAAACCGTGTTCTCCTTCGATCAACCCGAAAAGAGACACTCACAGTTCACGCTACGGTTGGTGTATTTTAATTAAGATCAACCGGGTTTTCTACAACGGACATTAACAAATTCCCATCGCCACATAACATGAGCACGGCTTTGAAAGTTCAAACCCTGCGGTGTCCCAACAACCCATGATAAGCTCTCGCGATCAGCGAAGAATAGACCTTCTCCCGGAAGCCGATCAGTCTCGGAATCCGGCTACAAGACATTCACAGCAATAAAACAAGTCCAGCAAGACCTCCGGCGTGCCGACACCACAGTAGTAGCAGCGTATCTCGTCGAGCCACGACCGGATGAGCAGTCCGTACAACTAAAACCAACCCTCAAGTTTCCCGGTGGCGCTGCAAAGGGCTCTAGTTTGGACCAACACTTAGACAAGCATTGGCCGGGGGTAAATAAAGATGACCCTCGGGATCTTGCGACTCCCAAGGGAAAAAAGGCTAGGAGAGGCAAATGTAAAACCAATGTTGGGCCTTCTTTGGAAAAGTCTTATTCAAAGCGAACTGTCAAGGGGTCCCATAAATCACCCGACCGCGTTAGGGGCAAAAATCCGGGAACATAACACCGATATAGCGGAAACTAGAGGCGGCAAGAGTGGAACAAAACACCGGGCATAAGGCCGAGCCTTCCACCCTTTACCAAGTATATAGATGCATTAATTAAATAAGATATATTGTGATATCCCAACAAATAAACATGTTCAACAAGGAACAACAACTCCATGTTCAACAAGGAACAAACTTCATCTTCTGCAACTAACAGCGCTATAAGAGGGGCTGAGCAAAGCGGTAACATAGCCAAACAACGGTTTGCTAGGAAAAGGATGGTTAGGGGCTTGACATGGCAACATGGGAGGCATGATATAGCAAGTGGTAGGCATCGCAGCATAGGCATAGCAAAAGCGAGCATCTAGCAAGCAAAGATAGAAGTGATTTCGAGGTATGGTCATCTTGCACGAAATCCATAAGGAAGAAGAACGAATCCATGAGCGAAGACAAGCGGACGAAGTCGAGCGAATCCTCACAATCGCAACATTACGGAACGAGAAGCAACACGGAAAGAAACAAACAACATGATAAATGCACAAGCATAAACATGGCATGATGCACAAACAAGTATGATGCATGTCGGTTTAATGAGGCATGGCATGGCAATATGCACAAACAATACTACCAAGTTAAGTGGAGCTCAATATGCAGCGAGTTGCATATTAATGAATTCTCTAACCTTATTTAGTTCTCTCTCGGTTAGGTACTCAACAATATTAAATGTTGTTAAACATGGCAAGAGGTGAAGCATAATGAAACTACCTATCTAGGCAAGTTTAAATGAGGCGGAAACAACGAACAACAATTCGGAAAATCCCCATATGCAAAATTTTAGATTCGGTCCTGTTCTGACCTAAACACAATTTTAGAGTTGTCAAACAGCAACATAAAGTGGACCATGTCAATCTAGGCATTTTCTACCCCATTTACATATAAAGAACATTTAAATCCGAGATTCACGGTTATTTAGTTATGAATTAAAACATTTTAGCATGGCATATTAGCAAATTTAAATAAACAGCAAGTTAAACATTTAAACATGGATGAAAACTGCATATTATGAAACTAGACAAAATTCTGAGCAAGTTTCATATATAATTTATTTAGATCGATACGGTTAATTAGTTAGAATATGCATGAAGCTTAGGGGTTTTACGTAAAAGCAGTAATTCTGGATAAACTAGACAAAATCATGAGCGGAAAAAAAAAGCAGCGGGCGAAACTGCAGGCTGGCCCATGAGAGAGGCTGGGCTGCTCACCTAGCAGGCCAAGCCGGTCGGTGGAGAGGCTGGCGAGAGGAGGGCCTTGGTGGCCGAGGAGGCCGGTGGGCCTGGCTGGACCGAAGGGGCCTTGATCAGCAGGCGCCCGGCTGGATCGAGCAGCAGTGGCGCTCCTCCATGTGGCCTGAGCAGCAGCAGCAGCTCCGTGATGTAGGGGTCGGCGGGAGGTTGGGATGGATGGATCGACCATCCCTGCCTTGAATCTGGCGAGAGGCGGCGGGAGGTGGTGATGCCTGGCGGAGCTTCGGTGGAGGCGTTCATGGCGGCGGTACCTGCAGAGCGAGAGAGAGTAGGGCCGTGGCGAGAGAGAGAGAAAAAAGGAGGAGAGAGAGGCGGCGGGACAGCGCTGGCTTCTTAGCTCAGCGAGAGCTGTCAGGTCGCCCTTGGCGGAGGCCCTGAGGCCTGGTGGGGTGTGGGGTGCGAGGCAGGCGCAGCTCCGCGGCGACAGTGCGCTCGCCCGAGCCAGATGGGCTCAGCGGGCCCGATGGGCCAGGCGGGCTGGCGGGGAGGAGAGAGCGAGGGCGTGGCGGGGCTTGAGTGGCTCAGGCGGCGGAGACGGCCCGGCCTGGCCCGTGGTAGCGCCACTTAGGCGGCTGGGTTCGCGGTCTGAGCAGGCCGAGGTGGGAGGTGGCGGGTGATGATTGGGAGGCGCTGATTTGAGGAGGAGGAAGAAGGCCAAAAATGGAAGGGGCTTCCTTTTATAGGCAGAATTAGGGTTTGGGGGGTTAGGAGGGTTTGAACCTCCGATCGCGATCCGACGATCGGGAAAGAGGGGTTTTGGTGAGCTGCGGGTGGGCTGTGTAGAATGCCTCGGGCTGAGAAGAGAGAGAGAGCAGGCGACCCGGCATCTGTTTAGGAGACCAGCGTCAAGCGAATATACCGGCTATATCAGCGGTAGTAGGTTTAACGGTTGGGCTATCAAATGGACTCGAATGCGATGAAACTTGGCGGCGGCCTGTCTACACTATAATAAGACCGCCACGACAAGTTGCAACCCATTCGAGAACATTTTATGCCACTTATAAAATAATATTTGGAGGTGCAGCAGGCGCGTGCGAGTGTATCGGACTCGGAGCGGACAGCGGAGAAAGCGGCGGAACCCGAGCGGATGCAAGTTTTGAAAAACATGCGGATGAAATGCAGATGATGCCATGAGATGAAATGCATAACAAAAACAAAATGCAAAACAACAGACAAAACCCAACCACGAAGGAAATAATAAATCACCTCTCCGGAAAGGGCAAGAGTCGGAGTTACGAATATGGAAAGTTGTATCCGGGGTGTTACACTAGGGTAGGCTCTCGATCGGGGTGGATCAAGCTAAGATGAGATGCCTCTACTATGGTGGCTATCTCTACTTATATAGGCCCTGGTCCTCTTCCCAAATATTGAGCAGGAAGGGAGCCAACAACAGCAGGCAAATTTGAAGGGGGACAACTAGTACAAGCTCCCTGACAAAAGCGGTCTTCGCCTGCGAAAAGCTCTGGTGGTGACGCCGTCTTGGGCTCCACGATGACCTCTGTCTTGCTGTCCTCCTGGTCTCGGTCTCGTTGTAGCAATATAGCAACCTTTTCGTGATGCCTCGGTACTCTTCGCCTGCGCTGGCCTCCTGAGCACCAAAGAGGAAATAAGGACGCTGCTTGTGGCTCCACAGTGTGGTTCCTCATGGCTCACGTCACGAGGGCCTCGTGAGGTTTTGGCCCGCCTTGGTATCTCCGCTCCTCGTGAGCCTGCCTAGCTAGGCCACTCCCCAGGAGGTCTTGCGTCGTCCGCCTCGCAATGCTTGGACCCTCGCGAGGTCTTGGGGCCTGTTGATGAAGATGGGCGTCGGCCTGCTAAGCAACAACGCCATGGGCATGAGCAGGAAAGTCTGAGGGACCCCGTTCACGAAGCAGCCGAGAAGCGCCCGGCGAGAATAAGTAAGCTGCTAAGAAGTTCCCTGGCCGCAAGAGAATGCTCTCGCGCTCCCGGCGCCACTGCGACAAGACCGTGTGCCGCCTGCGGTGGCGGCGCGCGGACATTAGGGGCAAGCTCCGCATTAGCAAAGGGCCCCAGTGGCCACAGCATGATGTCGCGCCTTCACTCCGGAGTTGTGTAGCGTCGTCTGGTCGGGCAAGTTCAAGCCAGACCTGCCTCCTCGCTATGACGGCACCCCTGACCCTGCTGAGTTCTTGCAGCTCTACGAGCTAAGCATCGAGGTAGCGAACAAGAAATTCATGGGGAACTGGTTCCCCATGGCTCTCAAGGATGGCGCTCGCTCGTGGCTCCTGAACCTGCCCCCGGGCTCGATCTCCGCCTGGGATGAGATGCGCGACCGCTTCGTCGCCAACTTCCAGGGCACTCGCGACCGCCTCCGGCCGCGGGTGACCTGCGCCGCATCAAGCAGCAGCCAGGAGAGACCCTGTAGAAGTACATCCAGTGCTTCAACATCGTTCGCCTCAAGATCCCCAAGGTGATGGACGAGGCCATCATTTCGGCGTTTTCCGATGGTGTCCGCGATGTCAAGATGAAGGAGCAGCTCGCCATCCACGAGGAGCTATGCACGGCTCTGGAGCTATTCAACATGGCGACCAAGTGCGGGAGAGCCGAGGAGGGGCGCCTTTCCCTCCTCGAGCTCCCAACTACCGACCCGGAGGAGAAGAAAGCCACGGCCAAGGACGTGAAGCGCAAGGAGTGGCCGTGGTCGCAGCGAAGCCAGATCTGGCGGCTGGGACCATCCCTAGTCGTCCAAAAGCAGCCGATCGTTCTGCGCCTTCCACAACGTACATAGCCACAACACCAACGACTATCAAGAGCTCAGGGCCATTCGAGATGGATGCTTGATTCGGCCCCGAGTGCTGCGAATGGGTCTGACGAGGAGGAGAAGAGGCGGAGGGCTTGGGACGATCGTGGCCCCGCTTGAGTGGCACGACCGGCCTTGTGAGGACCGCTGGCAGGACCAGCCTCGTGAGGGTGTCTGGAGAGATCAACCTTGCGAGGACCGCCCTCGGGGCAACGATGGTCTTCCTCCACTGCCACAGCGACTAAGAAGGAACGACTACCACCATCAGGACGAGGGGGTTGGGGGCTTCCAGGAACCGTGTGCCATCGCCTGCATCTTGGGCGGAGCTCAGGCCCCTCCATCTCAGCGTATCTTCAAGCAGTTCGCTCGCGAGGTGAACGCAGCCCTTCCCAGGCTTGAGGCCACGCGCCCGCTCAGGTGGTCCAAGTGCGCCATCACTTTCAACTCGGCGGACCAGCTCAAGTGCGCGGCCACTGCTGGCGCCTTCCCAATGCTCTACTCACCTGTCATCAGCAACGTACAAGTCACCAAGACCCTCATCGACGGAGGTGCATGGCTTAATGTCTTGTCCGTCGAAACATTCGACAGCCTCCAAGTGCCATACGATCAGCTTCAGCCCACCAAGCCCTTCTCAGGAATGACTGACGGATCAACCACCCCGATTGGGCACGTCCGCCTCCCTGTCACCTTCGTGCAGCGCGACAACTACCGCACCAAGCTCATCGAATTTGACGTTGCTCACATCCGTCTGCCGTACAATGCCATCCTCGGGTATCCGGCCCTAGCCAAGTTCATGACGGTGACTCACCATGGCTACAACATCCTCAAGATGTCAGGAAGCGGCGGGATCATCACACTCCCCTGCGAAGAAAGAGACGTGGTGTGCTCCCTCGAGCGCGCCTTCCAAGCCGCAACAATCGAAGACCCCGACAACGATGGTGCGCAATACCCTCCTGAGGCCACCCCCAAGAAGAAGAAGCAACTACTCCGCATAGGGCCTCAGGGGAGCGGTGCCTCTAGCGGTGCCACATCAGGATCGGCGCCCGCGCCTGGGCCGCCTCCCTCCCTTGCATAGGAAGGCGCTCCCGGCACCCTCCTCAGGCTGGGCTCGGGGGCTCTCTCCTGGAGGGCAACAGACCTATCCAACATCATGAGGGAGGCGCTCGGGCACCACATGGGCGTGCTTCAGCACGTTTCCCTCGGGGAGGCACCCAGGCGAGGCGCTGGTGCTCGAGATTCATCACCAAGACCACCCAAGAGCTGCAAGAAGCAAGTGCCATGTGCGGCGACCGCCGCCCACCACCTGGCGCAGCTCCCCATCCAGGCGAGGATGGCGGGCTGCGCGTCTACATCGACATCCCAGGGCTCAACAGGGCCGCATCTCAAGAGCGCTTCTGGCCTTCGTGCGTGGGACGTTGCGAGGGTCCACCTCACAGTTGTGTTTGCATGCCATTCGGCCTACCGAGCCTAGCGACCGCCTTCCAGCAAAACTTGCGGAGCATCCTGGCGACCCAGGAGGCCAGGCATCACGCGGTCCTGGCGGAGATGGAGATGGTCCTCAAGGAACCGCCCGGACCCCAGGCCTCTCGAGGCTCGGGGGCCCGGTGGCTCATAAGGCAACCCCTTCACCACGCATCTTGACTACCCCAACATCCCTTCGACAACGGAACGGTGACATTTCCCAAGTTTATTTAGCTGGGAGCGCCCCCCTGGGCTGCATCATTCCCAGGACGCGTGGGCCTATCCCTGCGGCATGTATCCTTTTACGTCTTTAGCTTAATCTACTGAGGCGCCCCTCGGGCTGCATCATCCCCAGGTCGCTCGGGTCCGTCCCAGGGGCATATATCGTTCTTGCATTTACCTAAGCTAGTTCACTTTCCATGCATAAGCTATCTATGGTTATCACCTGCTTGATTATCACCCACCACGGGAGCCGCATGCCGATCGTCTTTCTTCGACATCCTTCGCATAAGAAGGCTGAAGCGCAGCGTCTGTGCTCGGGCCCGTCCTGCAGCATTGATAAATCCAACGGATGAGCTCTATCTAGCGGGCCGGTCCCGTTCACGTCACCTCCTGGGTCGTTGGTGCTTGGCCTTCTCATGCGATAACCTCGGGAGATGCATTCGGCGCAGGTGGCTAACCATCTCGCGGGACCGCCGATCAACAAGAACCAAGACCGGCGCAACCGCCTTGAGGTAGGGCCTCGTGAGTCTCGCTGGCTCACGAGTACCCAGACACACCTCTAGCCCTGTCGTGCAAGCCACGTGTTAGGGCGGGGCTATACTGCGCGGGGGCTCCACTCGAGAGGAGCCCTCACACCGCACCAATGGAAGCACCATGCTCCGCGCTAGCGATCGACCTGACCGAGGCGGTTATGCCCATGCAAGTCGCGGGAGCGATATGCTCCAGCTGGTGATAAACAAGCGAGGCCCCATGGCTGTATCAACCTCGAGGGAGCCAGAGCTCGATTGTGCGGCCTCATCGCAACACCTCTCCTCGGGAGAGTCAGCGAGGGCTGAGCCACGGAGTTAAGATTCAGTTCACGCCCAGCGTCGCCACCCTTGAGTCCCTCGAGCTTGGTTGTCACGCGCCCTCCCGAGCAGATCCTCGGTGAGGAAAAAGGTATGAAGGTCGTTTGAGCGTCAATGGGGACTCCTGAGCATCGCGACTCAGGAGCCTAACTGGTCACGTAGCCCCTCACCCCTTGGTCTTGTCACGGTGATCCGGACGGCCAAAGGCGGTGAGGCTATCGTGGGGTCAGACCCTGCAGATGTAGAACACTAGACCTATCCTGCCTCTCCTTTACGTAAGCTGTTAGCACGTCAAGGGGACTCCTAAGCATCGCGACTCGGGAGCCTAAGCGGCCACGTAGCCCCTCACCCTTGGTCTCATCCTGGTGATCCAGACGATAGCGGAGGCTGAGGTATCTGTGAGGTCAGGCCTGCCTTGACGTCGAGCGTAAAGCAAATGGGAAGAAATCGCAAAATCTCAAGAAAATATTACAAGACATATTGTTCTCCGATACCAAGCATAAGTTTAAGCGCCTCCACGAGGCATGGTGCATAATGCGAAGCTAAGCAGGGAAAGGAGTCGCTTGACAAGTTGTAAGTGCATCTAGTGCCCTTAGTGATTTTGGTGTATTGAAGACTTATAGGTTAAGGGACTAATGTGTTTGTGAGTGTACACAGGTCTATAAGTCTATGAGGAGTGTGATATTTACGGTGAAAGTCGACCCTAAAATGAAGTTCTTGACTAAAGACTTTGATATTACGAAGACTTTGAAAGTGAAGAAATTGGTGTGACCTTGAAGACTTGGTATTCACTTGAGGAACATGAGCGTGAAGACTTTTGTTTTCGTAGTTTCGTTTTCTCTTTCTTGAGTCATAGGAAACACCATCTTGTTAAAGGGGTGAGGAAATACTAAGGAAAAATTTCCATGTGATGCTCAACTCAAAATCCTACACCTACCAATCCCTTGAGTGAAGCCTTTGGAAATCTCATACTGATTCAGTCAATTTCTTGATGATAGAGGCGAAGTTCTTACATTGTTGAGAATTTATTCGGCTGAGGAGTTAAAATTCGCCAGTCTGGATTGCCTACGAGTGAGAACATGATAATACGAGAATTTGAGATTCAAATTTTCGACCGTTCTTTGTCTTCTTGGCTTGACTGTCCCAAAATATCTTATCCACCTAACGGTCATACCATTAAAGGGCATTTATGTCTTATCATGTCGGGTTGCTCCCTAGGCTATAAATAGCCGCCCCTACAACCACTAGCTGGCTGGCTGCTCAGAGAAACTTGACACTTGTCATTTGAGAGCAACCCATCCTCAGGGACTTTGGCGAAAATCATCGAGTGAGGAATAACCCAAACACAAACCACTACAAACCCAAAGTGATTGAGCATCCTTGAAGAGATTGATCTGCGTGGATCCGGCGCTTATTACCTTTGAATTTGTGCTTCTTCCAGACGGTTAGGCGTCATGGTCTAGAACATCAAGAGGAATTGTGGATCGCCGAGTGACCAAGTCTGTGAAGGTTTGGAAGTCGCTGAAGACTTACCACAGTGATTGGGCGAGTGCATGTGACCTTAGTTCAAGGAGAATATGGTGAGGACTTGGTGTCTGAGCTGCATGCTTTCGATGGTGGGTGTCGTATTTGTGTGTCCTCGAGTTTAAATACTCGGCCGCTCGAACAGGACGTACAAGCTGAGACAGCAGTTGGAACTGGTCTACAAATCATTGTCTTCACCAACCTAACTGGTTCTAATTCCTCAACCCTTTCATTTCCTCATTCTTTGTGTTGAGTGTTCATTCATATCGTGTTTGAAGACTTTGGTGAAGACTTTCTCAATTTCCTCGGTGCAATTTCTTGATCTGTTTGTCTTCATCTTGTGCTATCCTGTGTTTCGCTTTACGTACTCTTTGATTGTCTTCATTTCATCATGATGACCATGCCGCATTCTCTTATGCTTACTTACGAGTACTTATTCCGCTGCAAGTAGTTCTTAGCTAAGGAATTTCCTCACCGACAAATTCCTCGGTGAAGAATTCATAAAAATCGCCTATTCACCCCCTCTAGTCGATATAGCACTTTCAATTGGTATCGAGCAAGGTAATCCCTTGTTACGTGTGATTTTAGTTTAACCACCTAGAGTTTTAGTTATGTCGACGCGGTATGATCAAGATCTCAGCGGGGTGTCCTACCTTTGATGGGACGGACTACCCCTCTTTGGAAGAACGAGATGTGAATGCATCTTGAGGCAATTGACAACGATCTACGGTATGTTGTGGAAAATGGTGTTCCCTCGGTCACACCTTCTCGAATCTGCTGATGTGAAGAGATTCAAGCAACTCGATTCTCAAGCGAAGAATATCATATGTGGCCATCGAGCAAAGGACAATATGGAAGAGTGAGTGCTTTGGAAGCGCCAAGCTCATACAGGGACAGAGCTGTCCAAAGTAAATAAAGGAGTCTCAACTCAGCGTGACTCTCGAGTTGATGTTCTTCATAATCTCTTCAACGCTTCAAAAGACTCGACAATGAAAATGTTCAATAAACCTTGATCGCCTCCATGACATCTCAAATGAGCTTCAAGCACTTGGTGCCATGACATCACCGACCATGAGGTGGTGAAGAAATTATTGAGATCGATTGATTCCTCATTTGATACTCGACACTGATGATACAAGAGCGTCTTGACTACAAGTCACTTGATCCGGTGATATCCTCGAGAGGCTAAATACTCATGAGTTCGACTTCTGAAAGAGATCTCTATGGTTCTAGCTATGGAAAAACACGTGCCACGAAGGCCATGGCTGTATACGAATCGAGTGTGAAGACTACGGTAGTAGCCTTGGAGATCTGAAGAATTAAGCGAGGAGCTAACTTTGCTCGTGAAGAAATTCGAAGTTCTCAAGACATGGTCGCTTTGGAAAATCCTCAAAAGCGGTGATTCCTCATCCAATGACTATAAGAAGACTTTGCCACAAATGCAAGAAACCTGGTCACTACATTGAAGATTGTCCTCAGTGGGAAAAGGAATTAAAGAAGAAGAAATACAAGGATTACAGTTCTGATGACGCTAAGAAGAAGAAGAAATCGTCAAAATCTTCATCATCAAAATCCTCAAAACTCTCTTCTCACAAGAAAAGCAGCTCCAAGAAGGCTCGGGCATTCATTGGCAAGGAAATGGACTCTGAAGCTGAATCTGAGGAACATGAGGAAGAGGAGGCATCAGAAGAATCTGAGTGCGGTGTGGCGAGTCTAGCTCTACGCTCTTGCTTTCGTCGGCAAGTCCATCTTCAACTCTGAAGAAAATGACCTCACCAACAATCTTTGGTGAAGATAGTGATGACTCGCTCCCACCTATTGCTTCATGGCAAAGGGTGCCAAGGTACTCAAATATACCTCCTCTGAATCTAGTGAAAATGAATCTGATAAAGATCTAAAGCCCAGTTACTCAAAACTTTCTAAGATTGTTGTAAAACAACAAATGGCTTTTGAAAAGGTTCAAAACATGCTAGATAAAGCGATGATATGTTAGGTGAAGAAATGGATCGCACTAAAGCCCATTGAAAATCTTGAGACTTGAGTCTAGGTTTGACAACCTTCAAGGTCATCATAACACTCTCTTATCGATCACGAGAAACTTTCTTATGAATTTCTTCAAAAGCAAGATCTTGAAGCTAAGAATGAGTTATGAAGATCTTGAAGGGCGCGATTCATTACTTGCTCAACAAATCAAGCGTCTCGGGAAGAATTTGTTCCTCCATGCTTAAAGTGCATTGAGCGTGAATCGCTAATTCTTCACTGGATGTTCAAATGCTTCAAGCTGTTACAAATTCTTCACTGCCTCTGCTATCACTAATTCCTCATCGAGGACATTGCTAGTATCCTTGACGATGCAGGGCTGAAGGAATTGTACATGACAGAGCATGTACAAAAGCCTCAAAGGGCATCAGACTCTTTGTGATGTGCTTAAAAGCAGATCCTCAGCAGGAACCCTAGGAAAGAGGTATTGCCTTTGAGAGGAAACTCAATCTTGATGGAACATATTGGAAGCTTTGGCGGTATCCCAAAACCTCATGGGTTCTGCAAAGGGACCTCCGATTGATCCATCTAACTTATCTGGCTTTACATGCGAATCTCCTCATTCTTCGATGAGTCATTTGACTCCAACTACAAACTGTTCAAAAATCAGAATGGTGAAGTATTTGCTAGATATGTTGGCATTAAGCTGCGAGCGGTTCCCCTATGAAGAAAATCTGGGTTCCCAAGAAATGCCTTGAAAGTCTTGGTGAATGTCCTCATGACACCACATGAAGAATAGGAACCCCAGATCAAACTCTTCATATGGACCAAATTCTTCATATGGATCCAAGTCCTCCTACGGACCAAATTCCTCACGTGGATCAAATTCCTCAAAGGATCAAAGTCCTCATATGATTATCATCGTGCTAACAACTCATTTGAGGGGTAGATCTAAGGGCTATGAATATGTGCATTATTCTTCAAACCAATATGTTCATAAGTCCTCGAAGAATTTCTCGCTTATTCATATGCTTACCTAACCCCTCTTATGTGAAGCGAAATGGATTGGCCTCTATGCCACCATTCTCATATGGTGCTTTCATGAGTGATGAACTCTTGCCACCCCTTGAGATGTGGGTGGTGAATAAAAGAACTAACCTCTTCTGCGGGGTCAGGTCTCGGGCGTGCTTTAAGCGTCTGAAGAATTTCTGAGGGTCTGACAAAAATGCACGAAAGGGCGTAGGCTAATCATGATGAAATGAACTTTCATTTCACCGTCCTCATCTTGCTTATCATTATACTTCACGATGAAATATATCGATGAACTTGATATCATATTCTTCAGCGATGAAGTATATGAGATCGTAAGTTACACTAATTCATCTGCAGAATGATCAACCCAAAGCCCTGAGTGGGTTCTCGATAGTGGATGTACAAATCACATATTTGGTGACAAGTATCTATTGATGGATGCTCCCTTATCACCGTCACATCTGAAAGCATATCATCTTTTTGACAAAGGCAAAAGTCAGGTATTGGGTCTTGGTAAGGTTGCGATCTCTAAGGACATACACATGGACAAAGTCATGCTTGTTGAGTCCTTAGGATACAACCTCATGTCGATCTCAATGCTTTGTGATCTTGATATGGTTGTTATCTTTGGCAAAGTATCATTGTGTTGTGATTATGGGTGACAATTCCAAAGTCTTGAAGGCTTTAGGAGAGGAGACTTGTATAATGTTGATTTCTCTGGGACCACAACCAGCCGTGTGTCTACTTGCAAAAGCGGAAGGCTGGCTATGGCATCGGCGACTTGGTCATGCAGGCATGAGGAATTTACTGCAGCTTGCAAAGAAGAAGCATGTCATTGGCATTGAGAATGTCAAATTCCTCAAGGATCACTTGTGTGGAGCACTGTGAAGCTGGAAAAATGACCAAGGCCAGGCATCCAGCGAAGACTATCATGACCACTACTCGTCCTTGAATTGCTTCACATGGACCTCTTTGGTCCTAATCATTACTCAGCAGTCACTAATGATGCATCTCTATATGGCTTTGTTATTGTTGATGATTACTCTCGTTACACATGGGTACACATTGTTACTTACAAAAATGAAGTGCAGGAAGTCTTCAAACGATTTTCCTCGAGGGCTTCAACCAACTTTGGTGTGAAGATCAGACACATCAGGAGTGACAATGGAACTGAGTTCAAGAATTCCGGTCTTGATGCCTATCTTGATGAACTTGGTATTACTCATGAGTTATCTGCTCCCTATACTCCTCAGCAAAATGGCATCATGGGCGCAAGAACGAACTCTTGTTGAGATGGCTCGCACTATGCTTGATGAATACAAAGCGCCTAGTCGTTTTGGATTGATGCAATTGATACCGCTTGCCACATCATCAGCAGTATATCTTCTAAATTCTTCAAGAAAACTGCCTATGAACTCCTCACGACAAGAAACCCAATGTGAGTTATTTCAAAGTCTTGATTGCTAAATGCTGGATTAGAGATCCTCATCACAGTTCTAAATTTGCACGAAAGCACATGAAGGTTTATGCTTGGTTACGGAAAGGACTACGCACACCTCTGAGTCTTCAACATCGCTCTTCACAAGATTGTTGATCTTGTAGATGTCGGATTCGATGAAACTAATGGCTGCAAATAGAGCACCTACCTACATGTTAGATGAACCAGCACTGAGGAATCTATCAAGTTCAAAACAGCGAGGATGTCATTCCCTCTTGAAGAATCTGCTGAAGAATTCATTCTGTCTGTGAAGAGCGTCGGTGATGCACTGAAGATAATCTTTGAAGACAATGGTCTGAGGAAAATGATCAAATTCCTCGGCGACAACCAGCTCAACCTAAGCGTTGCAAAAGAAGTGCAAGTTGACAAGATCATCGATGACATTGAAGCTCAGGTCCTCTCACGCTCAAAAGCTTCACATTTATCTAAATTTTGTGGGCACTATGCTTTTGTCTCTATCCACAGAGCCCACTAAGGTAGATGAAGCATTTACGGAGCTGAGTGGATCGAGGCCATGCAAGAAGAATTACATCAGTTCGAGCTCAACAATGTGCAGGAGCTGGTCAAGCGTCCAGATCCTACATAAGCATAATATTATTGGCACAAAGTGGATCTACCGCAACAAGCAAGATGAAAATGGCCTAGTGGTGAGGAATAAGGCACGACTTGTAGCTCAAGGCTACACACAGGTTGAAGGAATTGATTTGATGAAACTTTGCACTGTTGCTAGACTTGAGTCTATTCATATATTACTACGCCTATGCTAACCATCACAATATCAATTTATATCAAATGGATGTGAAAAGTGCATTCCTCAATGGTAAGCTTGAGGAAGAAGTATATGTTGCTCAACCCCGGGTTTGAAGATCCAAAGAATCGACAAAGTCTTCAGACTCAACAAGGCCCTCTATGGTCTCAATGGTCTCAAACAAGCCCCACGGGCGTGGTATGATACATTGAAGGAATTCTTCGTGAAGAATGGCTTCACACAAGGTTCACTCGACCCTACTCTCTTTACTAAATCATATGATGGTGAACTGTTTGTGTGCCAAATATATGTTGATGATATTATCTTTGGCTGTCTTGACCAGCGTTATAGTGATGAATTTGCCTATAT